>JASKGM010016823.1:0-32570 GCA_034509205.1 Ceratonia siliqua
TTTTAATAAAAATTATTTTGTTTTTTAAAAAAATAACGAGTTATGGACGAACGAATCCACGAAAGTGATGGATGAAAAAATCGGGAGTGATAATGAGACAATGAGATAATTTATCATCTGAAAAGTTAGCCATTCCCATGGGAAAGTTTTTTTCCCACCATCACAAGTGGGAATATGATTTTTTCCCTCCTTCACATTTTTTCATTCCTGAGAAAAATTTATGCCTGGGCATATTTTTTTATCCCTCCTACCAAACGTGGGAAAGAAACTTTCCCATTTGACTTACCCAGAAATCTAAAAATATAACTGATACCAAACGTTACCATAGTTATTAGTTATTACAATGTAATTTGACCTTAGTCAAATATTATGGATTTAATGATTTTTTTAAGAGAGTTAATTTTATTCAGTTGTATTTAGAATTATTATATTTTAAAAAATGTAATATTTCTTGTGTAATTTTAAAATATTATTAAAAGCTTATTTGGGACATTAAAAAAATAAGTATTTTAAAAGATCATATATAAATAAAATACAGTTATTGATCAACAAATTGATGACCATACATGCATGTTTCATAAGAGCTTCAAATTTTCTGACTCTGTAATTGATAACCACAAAGACAATGATCAATTTGCTAAGGAGAAACTTGGCCAGTGACTGAAACAAAAGATATTGCAACTCAAAGACAGAGACAAATACTTCACTATAAATACAAGGGCAATCATAATAGAGAAATCATGGGGTGATTTTTTTGTCAAGATAATATTTTAACGTGGAAGGGGGGTTTGAACTTTATAAGTCAACTAACAATTAACAGCCTGTTTATTTAGATTTAATAGAAAATATTTTTTATATATTTTTTAAATAATGTTTTTTTGAAATATAAATTATTTTGTTTTTAAATATAATAATTAAAAAAATTTTAAATTAAAAAATAAAATAAAATTTTTTATTTATTAATTTCTTATTACTAAAAAAGTTAAAAATTTTAACTTCTTTTAAAATAAAAAATTTCTTATTTTTAACATCTCATTCTCTTAGAGAAATAAAAATAAATACTCAATTCTTTTAAAATAACTTATTTTTTATAAAAAATTATTCATTTTTAAAAAAAGTACATATAAATGAAAGATGTTATTTGACTCTTCAACATCTTCACTTTATAATCACTAATCAAGAGATAAATATAAAATACAAGAGTACAGAAAATAATAATTCTGTTGCGTGTTTGATGATTAAAGAGGAGCATCAAATTAAAATTAGGTTCACTCATTTGCGAGACAGAATAAGCCCAATAACTTAGCCAAGTTAACATCTTGATGTGTCAATAAAATTTTGAAGAAATATATTCTAAAATTTAATATTCGTAAAATTGGATTAGTTATGAAACCGGTGAAGGTAATTGATTACAAGTCAGTAGTTCAATTGAAGTCAAATCGTGATTAAATTGGATTTGAATTTAAAATTTTTTTAGTTTTTTAATTCTTTTATATATATTGAGTAATATATTATATATAAAATAATTTTTATTTAAATAAATAAAATAAAAAATAATCAACTAATAAATATTAATATACTTAAAATATTATTAAATAATTTTTTTACATTTAAAATTTTATAATTTTCATGACATAATTAAATAATTAAATATCATATATATAAAATTAATATTAATATTTTATTTTATCAATTAAATAATTATATTTATTTTAGTATTACATTTTATAATAAAATAAAATCTTGTAAAAAATTTAAATGAAATAGAACAAATGATATTTTATAAAAATAAAATAATTAACATAAAGAAAATATAATAATATATCTAATTTGGTGAGAAATTAATAAATGAAAGAAATAAAAGCTTTTTGGGCTAGTTCTGGTCAAGAGAAAAAAATACTAATAGAAAGGCACCATGCCTCCACAATCATGTTCCACGTAAGTAACACATTAGTCATTTGCAAAATATTAGGCTTTAATTGTTTAATCACTTCGGGCTCCACGCTGAAATATCACTATAATTTGTACTATGTGTAGTTTGCTATCACGCTCTCCACCACATAATAGCCTATCAGCCAAGTCTCTTTCCCTCGGTGAACTAAACTCTGACTCATCAGACATAGTAAGTCTTTAGATGGATTTTTATTTTTTAATAATTGTTTTAAATAAAAGTATTAATTTAAAAAAAATAAGTATTTAATAGTTAAATGTAGTTATATAAAAATAATTTTAATGAAAAAAGTAAATTTGTAGTATTTAGATATAAAAATATAAAACAGATAAAATTATTAAAAAAGATATGTAAAAATAATTTTTATATTATGTTTTAATTTTAAAAATTGATTTTTTTGTTAAAATTAAATTTAAAAGTATAAAATATTATTAAGAATAGAAATATGTTAACAGTGTACAGGTATTTTTGATACTAAAATTTTTTCTCTTTTCTTTTTAAAATTACTTTTAACTAAAAGCTAAAAAAATAAACTTTTAAAAATAGTTACTTTTTAATTTTTTTTAATAAAAAGTACTTCTACCTACAAGTTATTATCAAACGCTACTTTTAACTAAAAATATTTTTTATATAAAAAAATAACTTTTTCTATGCAAAAGAAAGGTTAAAGGGGCCTAGTGTGCTTTTTACTCTTTCTCTTATATGTTGCTTTATTCTTTTTTTTAATCTGTTACTCCCTTTATTTTAAATTATTTATTATTTTAAAAGTTTTATTTTATTTTAAATTATCTGTCATTTTACATTACTAATAAAGTATTAATTGTTATTTTTTTAAAATTATTCTTATTTATTATTATTTTCAATAAAATAGTAACAAGAATTTAAATTAATTTTAATAAGGATAATTTAGTCAAGTACAATTATTTTTTTACTAGATTTGAGACTATTTAATAGTTACCTTAATTGTTGTGTCATTACTTTAAACGACAAATAATTTAAAACGAATAGAGTATATTCTTGTATCATCCCTCTTCCCTTATTTCATCTTTGTAATAGCCGAGTAACAACAGAGCATCGCATATTTCCCTTTATACATTTATCTCATATCCTTCTCCAGCTATCTATCACAAAGCAAGCCGAAGGAGGAAGCGGCAGGTCACCAGCTTCTTGACACCCACTCCCCCTTTCGGACTTCTTCCTCTTTTCTTCTCTTCTTTATCAGACAACTGGAGGAACCATTACTCGATCGGTTCCCTCAAATTTTTTATATCCCTGATTTTTAGGGTTTGATCGAACCAATCATGGAACCGGTTCTCAATTTTTTTAATCTAATTGATAGGTTTAGTTTGATTCTCATAACAATGCTAAAAATAGATGAAAACATATTAATTAAGTTAAAATTTGATTTTTCTTAATAATATAAAAAAAAAACAACTTTATGAGGGTAGCTAGCACGTTCACTGAAAGCAATGGCTAACCCTTATTGACTGCCATTAAGGATAGAGTGCATTTTGGTCTCAAAACAACAGCTCATAATGGCAACAACCATTAATGTGACCCTTACTCTTACTTACCTCTACTATTTAATAAATATAAATTTTATTAAATTTTAAATAAGATAAAATTATTAACCTATTATAGAATCCAAGTAAAATTTAATATATATATATATATATAACATATTTATTAAATATATATTATATGAACTACAATATATGTAATAATTTCTCCAACCAATTCATCATGGGATTGTTAATAAAAGGGGACAGATGTGGACCTGTTGAGTCATGAAACTTCCACATATAAATAAAAGAAAATTCATATGTATAAATTATGTAGGCATTATAAATAAAATAAAATAAAAAATATATTATGAAATTTAAATAAAACTGATTTTACTTTATTAAACATATACACATTACTCATATTTATTAAATATTATACAACTATTCTTCCTGGACCTTTTCATTAACTGAGGACCTATCCGTGTATCGCTATAATTGCGGATCATTAACTAGTTAGTACTGACGACTTTATTTGATAGAAAATGACAGAGGAGACAAAAGGAAAAAGAGAGACAAGAAACTCCACCAGAGAATGCTTCAACTCTTTGACTTTGTAATTATATATGATAACTACTTTTACATATTATTAATTATATAGTATCGGTGATACATTTGAATATTCTGATCTTTAAAAAAAATGATAATATTATATTTGAAAAAAAATAAATACGATGATTTATGTGTACATAAGTAATAAACAATAAATCCCAGACACTCTTTATTCTTTTTAAACATGACAATATCATTTTTTTGAGATGAAAAAAATTCTAATATGTTAATGGCTATCAAATGTTTACTGTTTTGATATTGAGACTTTCAATATAAATAAGGTGTAATTTAATGGTGAGAAATTAAAGTAATTTATAAAAGTTTTTATAGTTATTTATTTTGTTTTGTTTTGTAATTAATTAAAAGAATGTAACAAATGAGAATAAGGAAAAATATCTTATCAATAAGGTATAAAATAAATTTTCATAATAAGTTATTGAATTATGTATAAATGTGTTGAGTCTTACACCATGTTTCAATGCATAAGTGATATTGGAAATAATATTTTTAAGCTACTTATGAAGTAACAATATTTTATGAGGGGGGGAGTGGCACCCATATGTGGGGTTACTCTCTCCCTCCCTCTCATAAAATATTGCTATTCTATGAATAGTATTGTATTAGTATTGTCAATTTTGAACCTGATTCGATAGGCTAACCCGTTTTTAGAGCGTTAAGACCTTAAAGATCAAGGCCCGAATTTAGCCTAAGGAGGGCCGGGCTCGGCCTTCCTGCTTGAATTTTTTTTTTATCTTAAATAGTATATGAATGTGTTACAATATTAGAAATATCATTTTTTTTGCATGATAGATAAAGATGATGATGATCTAAAATGCTAAATTGGTACAACATTTAAAATAGATTCAAATATCATTGTTTAAGATGATACTTGATAGATATTTTAATTTATAATATCGAGTTAGAATAATTTTATGATATTATTACTATTATTATTATTTAATTTATACTTGTTGTTTATTATGAATAATTTATTTTTATTGATATATACTTGCTTTGAATAATTTAGAATATATTTTTGTTAACTTTTATGATTAATTTTTGTATATTTTATCATTTTTTGTTAATTTTCTTAGTTAAACCCTTTTGGGCTCACTTAAATCCTAATGTCTTATAGGGTCGAGTTAAGACTTTCAAATTGAATTTCGATAAAAAAAAGGATCTGGTTCAACCTGACCTATTTTTATTTTGGCCTGAGGAGAACATGGCCAATCCATTTTGACAATGTTGCATATAGAGGTAGATGTAGGTCAGACGGCCTATCAGGGGCCTATAGCCTGGCCTACTGTAGGCTTGCCCTATTTAAAAATTTAAGTCAGGTCAAGATCTTTATATATACCTATTTAATTAAATAAGTTATGCCTTTATATCAAAAGCCTAGCCTATAGGCATACAGGGCTGGCCTATATTTAATTTTATAATATATATATATATATATATTATATTTTTATATATTTAAATAGTTTTTTTACAATTAAAATTTTTAAAAATAAGCATTGTCTTGTATTTAGCTTTGTAGGCCAAAGCATATTTTTGGCATCTTTTTTGACAGGCCTAAATAGGTTAACATGACAGGTCAGACTTACCAGATTTTCTAAACGGAATAGATCAAGCCTATTTTCTAGCCTACAGTAGGCTAATAGGTCAGGCTCAAGTTATGACTTTACCATGCAAGTTTAGTCTAACAAGGCTTGACCTGTTCCTACCCTTAGTTGCATAGCACCCACCTATTGAAAATGAAGAGGTTGGCCAAAATCCTCTAAAGATGCAAAATTAAGTCACTTTCATGATTGTTATTTGATGATTATTTTATATTTATTTTGAATATAAGAATTGTACGCAACCCATACTAATAACCAAGAAATTGAGGCCTTTTTATGTGACCTATGATCTAACCAACTATAAATATAAAAATATTCTCTCAATTGCCACAATTATAAAAATATCATTCCACCTTTTAAAAGTTGTCTTTCACACAAGTACAAAAACTTTACACTCTCGAATTAACTTGATCGGAATTTGTGTTTTACTAACCTAACTCCTAACTTACGTATACTACTATATTTGACTAACTAAATTAGGGATCGATCTAACTTTGCAACCCAACCTACACTAGCAAACCTATTTTATCATTTCAATTTATTCCGATCCAACCTTAACACAAGTATGGTAAAAGATCTTAAAGATGAGTTTATTCTTTTTATAATATAAGTAAATGCATAAAAAATGAAATCATTTTAATATGACTTGGTCAATTCTAACATAATCTTCTTTCTTTCTTTTTTTTATTCCCGTTATTTCTTAATTGCTGACATTTTCTACTATTTTATAAGATTGACTAAGTCTAGCAAATGTGCGTGTCTCCAAGTCAGAACAACACCTAACATTCTTGCATGTTCAATTGCCATTATTCCACACACGTATATATATTATTTCTTCTCAAATGTTATAATAATCACTGAATCTTATATAATTATCTCTCATATATATATATGAGTTCTTACTTCTATCTCATAAATTTTAATTTCTATTACTTGTCTAAGAAGGATGTGATTTTTAAAATCATAAATTACTTTTTTCTACTCAGTTATTGCATAAAAATATAGATTTAATTAATTACCGGATCGATAACATCAAATGGGCAAAGTTCTCTTAAATATTTTATAATTTGTCAATCCCTTATATAAGTGTTTTAGAATATTTTTTGGTTGGAGAATTCAAATTTCTATAAACAAATATATCACTACCAGGTCGTAATTGGAAGAAACCCAAATTATAGCCACTATTATCACATAAAGTTTTGGTATTTAATCAAAGTATATCCACATTATCCTAATTAATTTAATGAGTTAATTTTTTAATTTAGATTAATATTCGGCTAACTTTTATTTTAATGTTTATTCATACATAATGAAACTTTGACAAGAATGGAGAGCACCCAAAAGAGCTAGGTGTGCACAAGTTAACATAAACATTAATTAAACATTGAATTTTTCTAGAAAAATAAGATTTAATATAATTAATTATAAACACAGAGAATTTTTTCTACTTAAAATGTATTAATAACTTTTTTAATTTATTCTATTACATATTTACATATCGATTCAATAATAAATAAAAGGGCAAAATTAAGTGAAAGTTTTTAAATATGTCATTAAATTCTCTATAAATAACATGTCATCAAGTTTTTCATAATCAATGAATGATTAAAATTTTTATTTAACTCAGCTAACTTTCATTAATATCTATTAATGCACAAATGATTTGTTGATATAAGAATATAATGACAAATACTTTAAAATTTTTCACCCAAGTTTTATCCTGAATAAAACTACCAACTTTTATATGAGTGGCATAGAATTTTCTTGCCAGTATATAATAATAAAAAAAATGTTTGGGATAAGCTTAGGGCATATCCTTTTCTTTTTTTTTTGGTTCAAGCATGGGGGGTGATATGACACAGTGATAATTTAAAGCATACATAAATGCAGAAATATTAGCTAGCTTTTAGCTAGACATCAACAAGATGACTGTACCCCCCTTTCTCTTGTCTCCTATTCTGTTAGTCTTCTTCTGGCTCTTTCCTATATCCTTTCTGTCAATCATTGGAGTTGAAAAGCCAATTAACTTTGTGTAACGTTGAAGGGATCATTTACATGAAGTTTCAAAACCGCGTGGTCATAGTCCAGAATAAACTTGCAGGCACTACGTACTTTGTTTAATGGAGAAAATGGCTGTATGGAAGACTTGTCTGTGAAGTAGACTTCAACAGAAGAGTATAAGGGCCCAAGCTGGGGGTATCCTATGCCTATGATTCCTCTTGATAAATGAGCCAAAGAAGTGGAATTCTTATGGACAAGTCCTTAACTTCATCATAACTTGGCTCCATTTCTATAGTACTATATGTAACAAACGTTGATCAGTTTTGGTTCTCTCTCTCTGAGCTGCATAATTAGCCCAAGTTTCCCGAGAAAAGACCAGAGAAAATTTTTCCGGGCAAGAGATTTTTATACTATGTGGGACTTGCGGACTCTCTCTCGCTTGCTTGCTCTACTTATTCTTCACTCATTGATATCATTGGTCTCTTCTTCTGGACCTGGTAAAAGAACTGCAGGCTGGAAAACATTGCAAGGTTTGTTTGCAATTTTATTCTTTTTCAGTTCTCTATCTGTGGCATTTCTTTACTTTCTAGCTAGTTCTTCATAGCTGCAGAGAAAGATGTTAGGAAGGAAGTTGGGTTTTTGATCGATGTTCTTTCTTTTTGGTTTGTCTTGTTTTGTTTGGATATATATTAATGGTGGCATTGCCACAATCATATTTAAAAGAAAATAAGAACTAAAAGTGAACCATCATCAAAGCCTTTAAAGTCAGTTATTGTCTCATGGCATTCCTCTAAATATAGAATATAACTCATTTTCTTTGTAATTTTATTTAATGAGTTCTATATGACACATTAAATAATTAGTTATAAACAATATTTACATGTTTCGCAATTTATTTATGATTAAAAAGGTGTTTAAATGAAAAAGAAAATGAAATTTGCTAACGTGTAGAATATAGAGTTAGAGACTAATACAAACTATTCATGATTTCAAAGAACTGAAGAAATTGTAGATTTCCCCCCTCTTTTTCTTGTAACGACTCTGAAAATTTTTCATACTGTTTTACATTCTCATTCTCACATCAGCAACCGAGAATTGATGATTTGTTTTGAGCCAACAGAAGCTAGTTCATCATTGAATTGGCTTTTTGGTTTACCAGAAGGGAACTCCTTAAACATTTTAGTTTAAAATTTAGATTATTAATAGTAGTACAAGTTTACTGCAATGATGTGCTTTTTAGAAACAAATTCCAGAAATTCAATTTTGTGTATGAAGATGAATGCATTACTGTAATCCACCTTTCTTCCACTTCCTGATACTTTTTCTATGCAGGATCTCCTCCACTGGTCATAGCACGAGGTGGGTTTTCAGGGATATTTCCAGATTCGAGTTTAGGTGCCTATAATTTGGCATTGAAAAATAGTGTACCAAACGTCACTCTATGGTGCGATGTGCAATTGACAAAGGATGAAGCTGGGATTTGTTTTCCGAACCTGAAGCTGGACAATGCCACTGACATTTCCATCATTTACTCGAACAGAGCTAAGGATTTCTCAGTTAATGGGGTTCCAACCCGAGGATGGTTTCCCGTGGATTTCAACTTGAGTGAACTTGCAAGTGTCTCCCGTAAGTTCGATATCTATCTTGAACTTTCTTTTTTTTTTCTTTTTCATCAACTTAATAAGATTAACCTAATAATAAGAAGATGGGTATGTGCAATTAAATTGATTTTCTAAAGTACTAAACTAGATCTTAGACTATGAAGTACGCAGACTTCAAAAAAGGAGCCGTGTTCATTTTCAATTCTTGTACTAAATACGACACTTCAGATTTTGTCGTATGGTGTTGGTATCTATGACGGTTTCAGTGTCCATGTTTGTTAGGTGTTTGACTGTTGATAATTTTCAGAAGTGGCAAATTTGTTCTGCTTTTGTCCTTTTGATCCATGATATGTGATTATAGTCATTGATAATTTTCTTTTTACTTGTCAGTTGTTCAGGGAGTCTACTCTCGAACTAATAAGTTTGACGGCAACAAATTTCGCATTCTCACTGTTGAAGAAGTAGTTAGATCAGTAAAACCCCCAGGCTTGTGGTTGAATATTCAGGTAAATGTTTGACTATTTGCTGCTCTGCCCTAATAGAGAGCCGCATTCTTTTGTTTCAAGACAACTCCTTAGGGTTAATGCACATAGGATATGGTTTTGAATCTACACTATTGACTCCATACTTTATCAATACAATGCAGCATGATAAATTCTTCAGGCAACAGAAGTTGAGTATGGAAAGGTTCTTACGTTCTCTGTCTGCTGAAAGAGTATCTGTCAACTACATCTCATCACCTGATGTGGGTTTCTTAAGAAGCATAGGATCAGTCTTCAATCCTAGAACGACCAGACTGGTCTTCAGGTTTTCAGAGCAGTATGAGTTTGAACCTACGACCAATCAGACTTATGGTTCACTCTTAAAAAACCTCAAGTTTATCAGGACCTTTGCTTCAGGAATTCTTGTTCCCAAGGGTTATATATGGCCTGCAGACTCGAGCCTTTATCTACAACCGCACACCTCTCTTGTCTCAGATGCTCATAAAGAAGGGCTACAAGTTTTTGTATCAGACCTTGTTAATGATGTTCTATTTAGCTACAATTTCAGCTATGATCCTCTAGCTGAGTGCCTGTCTTTCATTGACAATGGTGCCTTCTCTGTCGATGGTGTGCTGTCTGACTTTCCAATAACTCCTTCTGCAGCCATAAGTAGGTTTTCCTTCTAGAACTGGCCTCTTGCCAAACTGTCACACATGTTTTATAATTATTTTTCAAACTAATGATACTTCATTCTCATGAGGCTCGAAATTTTATTTAACCCTTATTCCTTAAGATCTTCTTAGGAAAGTTTCCTCCTCTTATCTTTCTTATATTGACTGCTTAATATGACCATGATCAAATACTGTAGTCTGTCAAGATGTATTCCCATAATATTTTTACCTTGAAGTGCAATTATTTATCACATCCATGCAAGTATGGAAGACAATTACCAACTCATATTACATGCTCAATACCTATCCTAACCGGGGAATGATCTATTTGGACATGATTCTGAATCTCATATAAGCAGGGATGAATATGTAATCTGTTGTGACTTTGAGTTGCATGTAAAAATTAGGGTGTTATCTTTAGCTAATGTTTGTAATTAATTTTCTGTTTTCTAATTTCAATCAGCATTCCCATTGATATTCTGAACTCTTTTATACTGCAGATTGCTTTTCTCACATAGGGGAAAATGCCAAAAAACAAGGTATATTGTTGTTTGTGCTCTCTATTGTTATTGCTTTCCCATTGACTAACAAGTTATAGGATGTCTGACTGAGATTTCTGAGGGAACTTAACTTTTAGACATCTTTGTTGACCTGTTCCTGCTTTTTCGCATTGTTCATACTACAGTGGAGACTCTGGTTATCTCAAAATATGGAGCAAGTGGAGATTATCCTGCTTGTACTGACTTGGCATATGAGAAAGCTATAAAAGATAATGCAGATGTAATTGATTGTCCTGTTCAAATGTCCAAGGATGGAATACCATTTTGCTTTAGCTCTATAGACCTTACAGAGAGCACAACGGTTGCTAAATCAAGTTTCAGTAACCTTAACACAACTATTCCAGAGATTAAGTCTGGCAGTGGCATATATACCTTCAGCCTGACGTGGAATGAGATCAAAACCTTGACTCGTAAGTTGAATGTAGATCTTGAATGCTCGTTCTCTTTTTTTGATTTCCTTTACCTGGTGTATATCAATGGTGAACTTGGAATGTTTTGAAATTGTTCAAAATAGTTTTACTTCATAGTTTTAACTGGCCAAAAGTCCTAACTCCTATATGATGAGAAATACATACAAAAAAGGATGTAGTAATGGATGTACTAAATAACGAATTCCAACAAGAGAGGAAAAATATCTCACTGCTTCAAACATAGGTTAAAATATTAATTTTAAAAGAATATTAGACTTTTTAGGTTCTGGAGTTCTAGCAATAATAAGTTTCAATTGTATCATAAAGCCTTTGTCCGTACTGAACACTATTGATATATTATATTTTGATTTGGGCATGCCCTTTTTTTAATTCTAATAGTGATTTCAACTTGCTAGTTGGGAATCCCATTCATCTTTCCTTCTATAACAAAGAAAAAAATTATGAAATATGTTCTCAACAAATGATAACATCCTTATGTTTTTTTCTGTTTTTCATTGCAGCCTCAATACTGAACCCCTTTAAGAAATACATACTTTACCGGAATCCAAGATTTGAAAATCAGGGGAAATTTTTAACCTTGTCTGAATTTTTATCCTTGACAAAAGTTCATAAATCTGGCATCTTGATCAGCATAGAGGTGAGTTCTGCCAATTCAGAATTCTTTTATTCAGGAGTCGTTCTAGTGTGAGCTGTTGATTCTCTGATTATCACAGGAAATTACAATCCATCTTATAGTTATGTTGGTGGATATTTTAGAGGAATAATATATAGTAGCTTGATGAAAGACATTAAAGGACAACATTTGCTACGGAAGTTAAGACCTAGGTGTGATCATTCTTTAATTCGTAAATGGCAGCATCTATGTTTACTTTCTGCAATATGGTTATAAACCTAAAATGGGATAATGAAATGAAAGTTAATGTACATGTAATGCTCTCTCTATGGTTGCTACAAGCACGTTTAATTCTTGCAATATGATCAAGGCTGCTTTCAAAGCGATCTTGCTTCAAATTTCCCATCCCTAACTTCAGTTCTTTGGAAAAAGCAGAAAGTTCAAGTGATTCCTACAAAGACAATGCTGCATTTCTTAGCTATCAAGAATGATTAGTAAATTCACCAGAAGTAATATATGAATTATTTCCACTATGATCATATGCTTCTGTGCTTTATTAATGACATGTTTGTATCGTTTTTTCATATCAGAATGCAGCCTACCTTGTAGAGAAGCAGGGCTTAAGTGTGACCAGTGCAGTCCTTGATGCTTTGCACAAAGCAGGTTATGACAAGCCAGGGCCTCGAAAAGTCATGATTCAGTCCACCCATATCTCTGTACTGAAGAAATTTAAGCAGAATTCCAAATATGAAAGGGTATACAAAGTTGACGAGAGCATTCGTGATGCTCTGGATTCAGCTGTTGAGGACATCAAGAAATTTGCTGATTCTGTGGTTGTTAAAAAGGCTTCTGTTTTTCCTGTAACTTCAGCCTTTCTAATTAACTCTACCAACACTGTACAAAAGCTACAATCATTTAACCTCTCAGTCTATGTGGAAACTTTCAGCAACGAGTTTGTATCTCAAGCTTGGGACTACTACTCAGATGCATTTGTGGAGATAAATTCATTTGTTGTTGGAGCCAAAATCAGTGGCATCATTACTGACTTTCCTATGACAGCTAATAGATACAGAAGTAAGTGGAACACTTCTATATAAAACTTTGCTGCTTGAACAAGCTTTCTAGATAATTGATATCACTCAGATATTATTTTGTGTTGGGTAGAACTCAAGGCTTAGGTTTTGCTTGAAGATGGCACTAATTCTCTAAACTCTCATCCTCCAAGCAAAATCATCTGCAAACTAATATTTTATGGCCATGTTCTATAAGTTTTGTACTGTGTACAGCTGAGTGCCTGCTTCACATATGACTAATTCCAAATTTGGCTCCTCTATAGTGCAAGTGGGTAACTATTGATAAGAAATTTGACAGTTTAGCTTGACAGTTTAGAATGATAACTACCTATGGATGTGAGAAAATTAGTTCCCTTGATTTTCTCTTCAACGGTTACCTACTTGCACTTTACTCTATGAAGTGCAAGGTGCATTTTAGAAGAGCCGGATCCATTATTTCCAGCGTGGTTAAGGGTTAATTCATTAATGTAAAACAATTCTGCAGAGAACTAATTGTCTTATATGAAGCAATTTAGCCCTAAATGCTGACTTGATAGTTGTTGAACTTGTTGCAGAGAACAGGTGCTTAAATCTTGGCAACAAAACACCTCCTTATATGAGCCCTGTTGAACCTGGCAATCTCTTAAAAGAAATTACCCAACAGTTTCTTCCACCACCTGCCCCTCCACTTCCAGTCCTGACAGGTCCTAATGTGACAGAGCCTCCTTTGCCTGCTGTTTCTGAATTGGCCCCAACATCTAGCCCTGCTCCTGGATTTAGGACAGCAGCTCCAGCTCCTTCCCCAGCCTAAAGAAAAGTAAAGAGGAAACAATTTATAGTTCCTTTGCCAATGACCGTGTAAGCTCCATGGTTAAAATTAAAAATGCGTTTGAATGATGTATTTGCAAAGTTTCTTGCTTGGACCTCACAATGGAATTTGTAATGTTTGTATTTCTTATAATATTTTTATTTTTAATGTCTAATAAACATTTTTTTATTAAAATTTATAACTGAGGTTGAGGCGGGTCTCAACTTCTGAATTTGGACTTAGTTTTGGCTCTGGAACTCTAAAAAATTTCTTATACAGTATCACATTCATGTTTTAGTTAGACAAATTTAAATTTTTTTATATTAGTTTCAAAGTACAATTGGTACAAGTTATGTAAGGTATATTGTGGGATTTGGATCAATTTGCAGTGTCATCAAATATATATCTTCCTTCTGTTTATGATATTAGCAAAACAAGATTGTTAAACTTAAAGGTATTGAGATTCTAAATCATCATCCTGCATCTTTTGTTAGTATCATACAAATCCTCCATTATCAATGGACATGGTTGCTAATTTGATTTTTATAATTTTTTAAAAGTCATTAAACAGAGCTTTAAAAAGCTAGAAGAGCATACAACAGCTTTGTGTTTGTTATTTATCTTGCCTATAATATAAGCCTCTAACCAAATAAATAAAATTTCCTCCATTATTTATTATATTGAATTTGAATTTTATTTAAGAATTTTATTCGTTTTATTTGATTTAAAAGATGATAAAAAAAGGATGATCACCATAAAAAAGTAATTTGAAACCGGACAAATTCAAAAAAAGATGTATCCAAACTGAGCTTCTATCCACTTTCAGTTTAGTTCTCAAAAGTATGTCTCGTAGATTGAATTTGAAATATTTTGTAAATTAATTATTATTTGATTAGTGGTTTAATATATATTAATATCTTACATGTTCTGATATATTATATATTATAATATAAAATAATAAATTTTATGATATTATAAAATTTAAAATTCTCATATTTAATATAAAAATTAAAGATTAATTAATGAAACATTTAATTTTTATAATAATTAATAAGATTAAAAATTTAGGGATATAAAAATTTCATAATATTTATATAATATAAAATATGGTTATATTCAGTTTATTCAAAATAAAATAAAGTAGAAAAATTTTTATTTTAAGAAAAAATTTAAAAGAATCTAAAATAATTTTTAAAAATAAAATAAAGTAGAAATTTTTTTATAAGACAAGTATTTAAAAATAAATTAAAAAAAGAAAAAAAGTTCTTTTAATTTTTTTAATTTTTTCAAATTCTTTAAAACTATTTCATAAAATATAAATAATAAGAAAAACAAAAATAAAAAAAAATAAAAAAGTTACTCATCAAGTATTACTATTTATGAAAAACATAAAAATACTAGACCAAAGATTTTTTTTTTATTTTTATCATAAAATAAAAGCACGATTTTTTTATAGGTTAAAATATTAATTTTAGTCTCCTAAAGTTACATCCAATTTTAAATTGTTCTCTCATTCTTTTTTAGTTTTATTAATATCCCTCAACTAGCTTAACTCCATTAAACTAATTAACGAAATGTATGACAAATTAAGTGGACATATAATTGCCACGGCACTTGCCCTCTCCCTTTCATGTTTCATTCTGCTTCTCACCATCGTCGTTCTCCCTCTGTCTTTACTCTTTCCATATCAGTTTTTGAGATTCTCTTCTCACACGCTTTATATTTCTTCTCGTCCACTATATAATACACACTTAGCCTTCTCCCTCTCCCGTACCTTTTTCAATTTGCACTCTCTCCACTTGATAATACAAACTGCTATAGAGTATTATTCTCAGTACGATAAGCAGAAAAAGTCCAGAAAAGTGATAGTTACTTGATCTTGCTTTGTATTAGTTCTGCTGGTCATGTGTAATTCTGTTATACTGCCTTGTTCTTCTACTGTGTAGCATATTGTATTAGTTATGTTCCTATTTCTGTTGTTAGTAGTTAGTAGCTAGTAGTTAGTAGTTAGTATGGAGGGCATTATTGTCTTTTCCTGTTTGTAAGCCCTTTGATGTTTCTGATTCTTGCGTTTGCAAGAGCATTTCATTTTCGACTTCCCTGCGCCAACAAATCCGTCACGTGACCCCCTTATCGTCTCTCTTGCCCCTATCTCTGTCTCTTTCTCTCTAATCCGATTGATGCGGAGGAAGGATAAGGGATAATGAGTTAGTCTTATCAACCCCAACAAGTCAACCATTAAAATGCAGAGAACCTCAGTATTTCCAGTCCACTTTACTGGTGGATCATTATCACATCTAGGGATTCAAGATGGTTGAACAGAGATAAAGCAAGCCATTATGCAGAAATAGAAAAAAAAAATGACCAAAATTAATATATAAAATTACCTCCCCATTATTTACTCTTTAAAAATTTTATTACTTATCTTATTTTATAAATGTATAACTTAATTTTATAAATATATAATTATATAAGTATATATTATTTTATTTTATTTTATTTTTTTTTATTAATAAACTAGTAATACTTTTTGGCTGGCTAGTCACGTCAACTGAGCACTTAAGCAGCAGGCCACCTAGTGCCTTCTCTCCTTCTTTCAAGTTTCAATGGCACTATACTACTTTGTACAAAGTAAACCATTTTCATTTTCTTGAGTAACTGAGTTTCATACTTTCATTTGCAGTTTTTTAACTTCTTTCAATTTCTAATTCCATTTTTTTGCTTGAGTCACTGAGTGCCTTCCTTCTGTAGTTTCGTATCCCCCGACTAGACGACCACCATCTCCTCAAGTTCTCAACCCTCACCTACGATTTGGTAAGTCTTTCACATTCATTCACTAAGTCTTTGAGATTTTTGTTGTCAATATTCATTCATTTCTTACTTTTTCTTTAGGCCTTTCAGTGAAGAACACAAGCGGTTTCATCATAATGCTCTGAAAGGTTTCAAACTTCTCTAGTCTATAAATAAAATGCCTTCTTTTGGCTTTACAGAGTGTCCAAAAATGGAACCAACCCAAAGACTTAAGTTTCATGATGGTTATTCAATTTCCTTACTTTTATAGTTTGCTATGAATTTTTTGTTTTTTTACACAGATGGGTTCGCTTCGAACTTGAAAAGAGTACTAAACCTACAATGAACAATGCAAAATCTGTCATATGTTGGTTTTGTTTAATGCCCCTAGTCCCTATTAATGGTGACTTCTAAGTTAATGGTGACTTCTAAGTTATGGTAAGTAAAAGTTTTCTTTCTCTTATCAAAGAAGCACCCCTTCCAGGCTTGAATAATCTTACTCGCTGAAATTTTCGACACTAGGAAATATCTTATGGCATCAACCATACCATTAGATTCTGTTTTGCTCATGAATTTTCTTTCATGAATTGGTTTTTTCTTGGTTGCTTGAATAATCTTAATGTATTGGTTTATTTATTTTTCTTGCATATATAGGTTCATGCTTGATTTGATCTTTAGATCATAGTCATATTTGTCATGTATAAGTAATAATTGCATGTTATAGGATTCTTCATATGATTTTTATTTTTGTTTGGTCTATAGTTTATTCCTTATGTTATTATAATATTTGTTTTGTGCTAACTCTTTTATTTTTGTTATTCTGTCATGGGATTTTTCATTGCAAATTGTTTGCTTGAATATTCTAATTATTTCTTTTCCATTTGATTTGTTAGTAGAACCAATATAGTTTCTCTTTTAACATTTGATTTATATAATAAATATGAGTTTAGTTATTTCATTTTTTTCCCATTTTACTATTACAAATTTCTATTCTATATTTATATTTTTATTAATTCTTTAGATTTTTCCTTATTTTTGTTAGGTGCAAGTTTTAACTTTAAAGTAATACAGCATTGATGATAATCTTTTTCTATCATTGGTTAATAAAAATTTATTAATAAATAATTGAAAAGTTGTGACAAATGAGAAACTATTAGTTAATCTTTTTCTCTTGATTTATTTATTTGATTATTGTAATGTAGTGGAATTATGACATCTCAAAGAACTATTTCTTCATTCTTTAAGAAGAAAGATGCCAATAATTCTGATTTATTGCAACATATTACTTCTTTGCCTCAAATGTTAACTCAACCTTGGATGATCCTCCTCATACTTTTATACTTGATGAACGCCCTTCAAAATGTAGAAGAATTTAACTTGAAGAAATGAATGCTATTAATATAGAGCATGATCCTGAATTGTATCGACAAATATGAGAGTTTCCTTTCAATCAAAGAGATGAGATATGGAGTGCTTATCTTAAGGCTGGTTCTTATCAACCAAGGAATATAGAATTTCTTTTTTCTGGAGAAGGCAATAATCGTCATCAATTTCAAGCTTCTTGGTATGATGCACATTCATCTTGGTTGGAGTGCTCCCCTAAGAATGATGCTAATTACTATCCACCATGCTATCCTTTTGGCAAGAGTGAACTTAGACGTTTAGATGTATTTACAAGTCATGGCTTTAATAAATGGAAGAAAGTCAATGATGAAATAAATTGTCCTCTATTAGGCCATGTGGGAAAAAATCCTAATTCTTTACATAAAAAGATTATAAATTGTTGTGATGATCTCAAGAATCAATCTTAACATATTCAAAATATGTTTGCAAAGTAAGCATCAAAAGAAGTGGAAAATAACTGATTGCGACTCAAGGCTACAATTGATAGTGTTCAGTGGTTAGCTTTCCAAGCATGTGCTTTTAGAGGGAATGGTGAAAGTGCATATTCGAAAACTATGGGCACTTTTATTGAGCTATTGAAGCTTTTATCAATTTATTATGACAAAGTTGCTTGTCTTGTGTTAGAAAATGCTCCACTAGGATTGTTGCTTTCTCTTTCCACCAAAATTCCTCCATCAATTTCCTTCCTTCATTAGTACTTCCCTTTTTCTCCCTATAAAATATTCTATTATCTCCATCATTTGATAACCAGTCACAGACCATCACCTTCTTTTTCTTTTCTTCTCTTTCTCGTTCTTTTTTCTTTTTTCTTTTCTTTTCTTTTCTCCTCTTTCCTCTTCTCTCCCTTGCATAGCCCACACCATAATTCATCTCACCACCATCACGAACTGTCACGTGATCATCGTTGGCCACTGCATCCACCGTTGAATGCCACATTGTCCATCTTGCTGCAGTTGAAAATCCACAACATCGGAAATTGCCATCCCACTTGCAGCGTCATATTCTAGGGAGATATTTTCTCTTATTTCCCCTTTTATGTCTATTTTATTTTGCAATATGTTTAAAATTTTTGTAATTAAATTTATTGGGTTAAATTTAATTATTTTAGTTTAGTTACCAAGAATGAATTGAATATTTTAGTGGATTGTTTTTAATGCAAGCTTATATTCTTTCTTGTTCATTGTTCTTTATAATATTTAATTATAAATTATGGAGGGATCATCTCTTATTTGTAATTAAATTAAAATTTAAGAATTAGGTGTTAGATACATAATCTGCATTTAATTAAACTTTCTTGAACTATAGTTTAAATTAAATCATTGGTTTGATTTTGCTTAGATGGTTATGTGTTTTTCCTTGTGCTAAATCTAACTAACTAAATAATTATCTAGATTAAAGAAATTAATTAGTTGATTGTAAGTGAGTACTATCCGTGATCATCTGGGTTCTCTAGCTTTAATGGAAAAAATAATAATCTCAACTTACAAATTTTAATTTAATATACATAATATTTCAATATATGATTGGTTAGTTAATTAAACTCCATTAATTTTCATGGGATTTAATTTAGTTTCATTTAGTTATTTTTACATTCTTATAGTTTAGCAAGTTTGATTTAATTAATTTAGAGCAATTGTAAGAACTTGGTTAGAATGTCTAGGATTTCATTTTGTACTATATTTTAGTGTTTGGTAAATTTAGTTTTTTAAGGAAAATAATTAAGAATTTAGGCCACTGCAATTCTTTAGAGATTGACCTCGAGGTAAACTTATTATTACACTATTTGTGATTCGTGTACTTGCAAGCATTTAAAATTTGCACATCAATCAACTCTTAAAAACCAGGTATGTGCAGTCATTTCTCGTCATGATCTTCATGTTGAAAATATTCGGGGACAAGGTTATGATGGTGCAAGTAATATACGTGGTGAATGGAATGGGTTACAATCTTTATTTCTCAAAGAGTGTCCTTGAGCTTATTATGTTTATTGTATGGCTCACAGATTGCAATTAGCTTTCCTTACAACATTTAGAGAAGCTAAGGCCATTCATCAATTCTTTGCAAGTTTGACATTTATTATAAACATTGTTGTTAGTTCTTCTATATGGCATGATGAGCTATAAGATACTCAACCAATGCAAATTAAAAATATGATTTCTAATAATGAAATTGAGACTAAAAAAAGAGGAGAAAATCATATTGGTATCCTACTAAGAGCCAAAGATACTCGATAGGGTTCTTATTTTCATTCAATATGCATTTTGTTATGAATGTATGCATCAACATACTCTGTTATCAATACTATCTCTGAAGGAGGAGTAAATTATTCTCAACGAGGTGATGCAGAGGTAGCTTACTTAGCATTAACATCATTTAAATTTCTTTTCATTTTGCACTTAATGAAAAATTATGGAAATAACTGATCTTTTATGTAAAGATCTGTAGAAACAATCTCAAGATATTGTAAATTCTATGCATATTGTATCAATTACAAAATCACTCATTCAAAAGTTAAGAGATAATGGAAGGGAGCCATTACTTGAAAATGTCAAAGCATTTTATGCTAGCAATGATATGGATATTCCTGATTTGAATGCCTAATATTTAAGAGTTTGAGGTAAGCCTTGTCACCAGAATGCTGACACTTTTGTAATTATTGAGCATCATTTTAGATATGACATATTTATAGCTACCATAGACTTTCAATTGAAAGAGCTAAATAACAGATTTTGTGATCAAGCTGTGGAATTATTCCTTTTTAGCTCATCTTTAAGTCCTAAGAGTGCTTTTAGATCTTTTAAAATAATGACATATGCAATTTGGTTGAAAGGTACTATCCAAAAGATTTCTCTAAGCAAGAGAAAACTCATTTGAGAATTTAGTTATAGCATTATGAGCTTAATTTATTAAAGAATTCTAAATTTCAAAATATTTCAATCATTTCTGAGTTGTGCGGAGTATTATCACTCTCAAAAAAGTCCACAATTTATCACTTGGTTGATAGGACGATTCATTTGGTGTTAACTCTTCTAATTTCAACCGCGACAATGGAACGAGCTTTTTCAGCAATGAAGCATGTTAAAACAAGGCTTCATAACGAAATAGAAGATGATTTTGTTGCAGATAATTTTATTGTGTATATTAAAAAGGAGATTGCAAATGATTTCACTACATAAGAAATTATGGATGAATTATATCTAATCTAAAATCAAAGAGCATGATCTTTATGGTTGATATATTATTGCATCACTTTTTGTATGTATTTTCCTTTATTCCTTGTATCTTGGTATATATGGTATTTTACTTTTTATTAAAGTAAATTTTGAGCAAAAATATGTTAATAGTAAAAGTTTTTACTTGATAGTTTTTTTTTTATTTAAGTATTTGTGTTTGTTTAAATGCATGTTATTTTCCCCTATTGCTGTTTTTTATGGTTTCTTCCCTGTTTCACTGGCAACTAAGATTGTAGTATTAGATGCATAATTATATAGAATCCATTTGATATCCACAGTGGGAAAAATCTCATTTGTTACATAGATCAAGAATCATAATAAATGAAAATATAAGCATTTTACTAAATTTGTTTGTCATATTAAATTCAACCGTGCATGTATATACTACAATGTCCTACAACCTAGAAATGATGCTCTCTAGATTGAATTTAATAGAAGCATTAAGATGAGAAAGATATGTTAGTCCAATCAATAAACACATAAGTTCGGATTATTTAACTTAGGCTATGTTCCACTTTACAGTCAACGAAAACTTGACCATAATCATTAACTACGAATCGCTACTCATGAATAGGAAAATAAGACAATTACATATCCAATTCCCTATTCTAACATTAGATAATTATCAAGGTTCATTTAGTTGGTCAACCAAAAAAAAATAAAGATAATAATCATAAACCAATATCATAGAAGACATAGGCAATTTTGCAAGGAAGTATGGAGAATAATATTAAAGAAATCAATCATAATATCAAGTCTAGGGCTTTGAATTCACCCTTAAACAAAGGGGAATTTAGCCAAGCATATTTAGAAAATCCATAATAATCAATATAAAGAACATCAAGAATCCAAGGGAAATGAAGGAAGTAAAGAAAGAAGAATGGCAAGACTCTTTGTTAATCTCCATGCGAATAATCTTCTACCCAGCACTTGAAGCTCTACTCCTCTTCTTCTCTTTTCCTCTCTTGTTTCTCTCTATTTTTTGGTGTGCCAAGCTTCTATTCTGATGTAGGCTGCTAGTATTTAATGAAAAGATGCACGAGGGTTTGCAGTGCCCTGCCCTAGGTCATAATTTAGGGCCGAGTTTCTAGTGGGCGCTGCAACCTCCACCTAGCACCCCTGTAGATGTACGTGGTGATTTTTCGAGGGCACTGCGCCCTCCTCTTGCCCATGGGTTGATTTTGCAACATTTTGGGCGCTGCAAGTCCTAGCCTCTAAGTTGGTGCCGGAATTGTTATATTTGGTTCTATAACTTGTACTAAGTCACCTAAAACTTGTCCAAGCCCGTGTACTTTATTTCAAATTGATTTCTAACTTCCAAAACACCTACAAAATGAAAAACACAACTAAAAACCAAAGAAATTCAAGGAACTAAGCAATTAAACATGAGTGAATTCAACATAAAAATATATGAAACTAAGGACTTGTCAATAGTCCTGGGGGTTTGATACCCATGAACTCCTTGCCAGTTGACATGCAAGGGACAACAGGTGGATTTCCCACTACTATGGGGGTTTCTAACCTTGGCATATCATCAATGGCTCATCAATTATTAAATAAAAACATGCTAGGAAGAGAGGCTGGAGGTCAACAACTTAAGTTATCTGCCATGATGACATAGATGCAGGACATTTGCTGTCATTAGTGTATGAATTATTTGGCGAAAGTGTGCTCGCCTTGATTCCAAAAGCTGAAGCTTCTATATTCTTGTGAAAGGTGTAAGACTACTGGTAATTGTTTTGTATCTGCTTGGCATGTGTATGTGCTTGGGGATGCCTGTCCTTATAATACTAATATGTACATGACTCAGTGCTGAAAGTGATCATAGGCTATAAGACAAAGACAAGTATGCAAATATGTTGATATTATAACTCATTGAAAATTTTTATCAGTCCGAGATTATGCTATTTTCTATGGATTATATACTGGTAAAATCCTTTTTACGCATAAAGTATGTAAATATATTTGGGTATGCATTTTTTCTGTCTCAAGAATGCTATTAATAATTGTCTTTTTATTATTTTACCCCATATATAAGTTGATGGGAATCGGGATAATCAAATACAGAATTATATATAATAGAACCGATTTGACAAATGGAGGCATTATGAATTGTACTTAAACGTCATATCTTCCACTTGAGTTATTTCATATTTGTTAAAGAAAAAGAAAAAGTCAATAGGAGTGCGTATGTTAGGGATAAAGACACTTATATCTCAAATTAAGCTTCAAAATCATTATACCGCAGAAGAATACACAAAAATTTGACTATAGAAAATACAATTACAGGTAAAAGAACTAAGAAACTTAAAGAAAGAGCTTTCGTGGGGATGCTCTAGATGGAATTGTTGATGGTGAGCTTGAGGACTCATGGAGGAGGCATTGACTTGCTTTCTTGGCCCCCAGCTACTTTGTTCACCAGCTTTGCACCCCTAGGATCTGTTACGATTGTGAGAAGCCAGCTGCAATGATAGTCAAGTGCCATCAATTAAAAGGGAAGAGGAAGAGAAAATATAGGGGAGTTTACTAGCATTATGCCCAATATCATTAAATAACAAAATATTTAACAGACTCATGACGTAATGAGCTGTGCGTGATTATGGACATGGTATAAGTTCAAATCGTTGAACTCAATTTGAGACATGACTAAGAAATTCTACCAACTGCCCCTCCAGTAAAAAGCAAAAAAAAAGCTGCATACCACTTTGACCTAGTAAAAAGAGCACTAATCTGGAATTTTATTCAAAAGGGGGCGGGCAACATACTCTGACAAATTGATGATGCTATTTGACCAAAGTGTGTAAATAATTAGCAGACATACAAATAAACCATCGCCTCTTCTATGAAGTTTCTACTTCTCCAGTTAAGTGTCATCAAGTAGAGGGGAAGAGGAAGAGAAAATATAGGGGAATTTACTAGCATTATGCCCAATATCATTAACTAATAAAATATTTAACAGACTCTAACAGACTCATGATGTAGCTGTGCATGATTTTGGACATGGTATAAGTTCAAATCATTTGACTTTTCGAGACAAGCTTAAGAAAGTGTACTATCTGCCCCTCCAGTAAAAAGCAAAATAAAGTTGCATACCACTTTGACATGAAAGAGAAAAATCACAACCACCACATATGATCTAACCTATGCATGACTCAAGTATGGACTT
The DNA here is from genome assembly GCA_034509205.1 of Ceratonia siliqua. NCBI lineage: Eukaryota > Viridiplantae > Streptophyta > Magnoliopsida > Fabales > Fabaceae > Ceratonia > Ceratonia siliqua. Next base: position 24,497 of record JASKGM010016823.1, read on the forward strand.
AGCATCATGGTTTTGTAGAAGCCATGATAGAGATCTCTTGATCTAGCTCTGAAACCAAGGCAAAGAAGAGTAATTGAGCAGCAGAGCCTTCTATATTCTTTCCCTTAATATGTTGGGGGTATGTAGCAAATAGGAGCCATATACCATATATAGATGGAGTGCAGGGCCACGCATATTATATTTATATTATGGGATAACTTATCTATTATAGTCAACCAATTTTTATAAATAAAGCTTATAATTTTAAATTCCACAATTATATATTTTTGACACATACACTAAGTATTAATTCAAATTTTATAAAATACATGTATTTATGTGAGTTCACAAGGGAATATATAAAATATTCCCAACATTCTCTCACTTGAACTACATAAATCAAATTTAAATAGATATTCTAGATTAACAACACATAGTGTGGCCATAATAAAGTATCAAATATAATAGTACATCTCAAATAGGTCCACAATAGAAATGAGTACATCAACAATGTAGAAAGTCATATTCAATAGGAATATTGAGATCATACATGTGAAGTACCCATGTTTTTAATGACCAAACACAATGTGAAATTTAAAATGGGGAAAAACACGTTAAGTCACGTGATCACAATGTGCAATTCCAAACATAATGGCCCTGGCATCCATCCAAGATGTCTATTGAGATTCAACACAACATCTCAGATAACACAATGAGATTGGGTCCACAATATCTCCACATATATGCCATAATTATCACAAAATTTGCATGCTTTAACATCACATGGCAATATCAATAATATAAAAATCATTGAAATGACATCAAATATGCTTAAATATACACACAATGTCTCGTGACAAACAAAAACATGTTGTAATTACAAGAGCACAAACATTTCGAACTCCCACTAATCAAAGGCTTCAAAAGATTTCACTAATCCTATACAGGGTTACATAATCATTAAACACCTTAACAAGCACCCTTTGGTTAGAGGATAAGCAATCATGAGATCGTTGGGTAAAAACTCAATACGAGTTTCACCTTTATGAATTTTCTCTTTGACAAACAGATATTTAATATCGAAATGTTTTGTACGCTTAGAACTCCTGGGATCTGAGAACAACTCATAGTAGCATAATTATCATAATATATGGTTATAGTTCTGGATATATTCTCAATAATACAAAATCCAGATATCAAAATCCTTAACTATATTGCTTGGCGAGTAGTTTCATAACATGCTACATACTCTGCCTCTATAGTGGAGCCAGCCACATATGTCTGTTTGATACTTTTCCACGAAATAGCTCCATCTGCCATCATAAAAGTGTAACTCGAAGTAGAAGTCATATCATCATCATAACCTCCATGATAAGAGTCAGAGTAACCTATCACCTCAAGATTATTAGATCTCTTATAGCAGAGCATATGGTCTTTGGTACTTTGAATAAACCTCATCACTTTCTTTGCAGCTTTCCAGTGAACCATCCTAGGATTATTGAAGTATCTCCCAAGTACACAAACTGCAAAAGCAATATCAAGACGTGTATAAACTTAAGCATACATGAGACTCCCAACAGTTGAAGCATAAGTGAATTTACTCATCTTAATTTTCTCTTGATCACTTAAGGGCATTGGGTTTTTGAAAGTTTCTCACCATTTTGAACGGATGGCAAAGGCACATTTTGAATATATTCAAGATCCGCTCTATATAAGCCTTCTGAGATAAGCCAAGAATACCCTAAGATCTATCATAACGAATCTCAATGCCAAAGCCCATTTTGAATGGGTGCATTACATAGATTACAAAGGCCCATTTTGAATATATTTAAGATTCGCTCTATATAAGCTTTCTGAGATAAGCCAAGAATACCCTGAGATCTATCACAACGAGTCTCCATGCCAAGAACAAATGTGGTTTCTTTAAGATCTTTCATGTCAAAATAGGCTAACAACTTCTGCTTGGTTTCAAACAAGAGACCCAAATCATTATTGGCCAGAAGAATGTCATTAACATATAACACCAATATGAAAAACTTACTCCCACTATTTCTCATATAAATACACTGATTAACAACATTTTCTTTAAAGCCAAGAGAACTCACAGTTTCATCAAATTTCAAATACTACTGTCTGAAAGCTTGTTTTAATCCATATATTGACCTCTTCAATTTACACACCAAGTGTTCTTCACCATGCTCTATGAAACCCTCTAGCTGACTTATATACACATCTTCAAATAAATCTCCATTTAGAAATATTGTTTTAACATCCATCTGATAGACTTCTAAATAAAAATGTGCCACCAATGTCATCACAAACCTTAAAGCATCTTTAGTGGAAATTGAGGAGAAGACTTCATTGTAATCAACACCTTTTTTCTGGCTATAACCCTTCACAACAAGTCTAGCTTTTTATATCTTAATCTAACCCTTAGCATCATATTTAGTCTTAAAGACCCATTTACACCCAACTATTCTGCAACTAACAGGCATTCCAACTAAATCCCAAACATCATTTTTTTACATAGAGGATAACTCATCTTCCATAAATAACAACCATTTAGGACCACAAGAACCAGAAATAGCTCCTGGCAGGTAAAAAGATCAGGTTCTTTCTTAATATCAAAATCATGCTCATGTAAGAATATAACAAAATCTTTGTATTGAATGGGCTTAGGAATTCTCTCAAATATCCTCAAAGAAGCAGTTGAAAATTCTTCTTCATTGGCAATTAAAGTTGGAGCCTGAGAAGAATCCAAAACCTCATTATCCACAGCTTCACTATCAATCGCACCTCCCACTGAAATTGGGATAATAGGTATAGGCTCATTAATATGCCTATCCTTAAACTCAATACTGCATGGTTTTAGATTTTCACTATCCAACTCATCCTCAAAATAAATAGCATGACCAGACTTAATGACCCTGGTACTATAAGAAGGACAATAAACTTTAGAACCTCTTGATCCAACACAGTAGCTAATGAAATATCCACTAACAAACTTGGAATCAAGCTTCATCAATTGTGGGTTATAACATCTCACATTTGCTTTACAACCGCAAACACAAAGATGTTTTAAGCTAGGTCTCCTGTTTGTAAACAATTCATAAGGAGTCTTGGGAACAGACTTGCTAGGCAACTAATTTAAAATATACATTGTTGTTCTCAATGCATCTCCCCACAGAAATTTTGGCAAATTGGAATGACTGAGCATAAATCTCACCATATCCATAAGAGTATGATTATGCCTTTCTACAACTTCATTTAGCTAAGAAGTGATAATCATAATGTAATGCGCTTCATTGCCATAATCTTATAAGATTTTAGCAAAGGGTTCAGGGTTTCTCCCTGTTTCATCATACTCGTCAAAGAACTCCCCCTTCTATTTGACAGCACATACTTGATCTGCCTTCCAGATTTTAATTCAAGTGTAACCTTGAAGGCCTTAAAAGTATATAGGGACTCCAATTTTTCATGAAGTAAATCAATCTAACCATACCAAGAAAAATCATCAATGAAGGTAATGAAATACTTAAATCCACTCATGGCAATATGAGTGATGGGCCTACATATATCTATATGAATTAACTACAAAACTTTAGTAGTGCTTCTGGTAACTTTACCTTTATGTGACTTAGCAGTAAGTTTTCCCTTAACATAATCAATACAATTTCCAAAATAAAAAAAAAATCCAGGTTATGTAGTACACCTTCCTTAATAAATATTTCCATTCTTTCTCTAGAAATATGACCTAGAAGTCTATGCCAAAGCATGGAGGAGTTTTCTATAACTCTACCACGTTTTTTCTCAACAACATTATTAACAGCAGAACAACATTCATTAACAGATAAAGGATCAACATTCAACATGTATAAACTATCACACAAAACACCAGAGCCAACCACAATAGAATCATAAAGCAAAGAAAAATTCCCATTACTAAAATTGAAAGAGTATCCACATTCATCCAAAACAAAAATAAATATTAAATTCCTTCTCATGGAAGGAACAAAAACAATATCTTTCAATTCCAAAAAATGGTCAAAGGTCAAATTTAAAAAAAACATCTCCTACAAACACTACTTCTACTTTTGTCCCATTAGCTACAATAATCTTTAATTCTCCATCATTTGTCTTCCTTTTCCTTCTAAACACTTGTAATAAGTGCATAATGTGAATAGTAAAACCCGAATCCAGCTACCAAGTATTAAGAGGCACATCGATTTGATTCAAAATACATTAAAATTGAGGGTGTACCTTTCTTCTTAAGCCAATTCGTAAAGTTATAATAGTTAAACTTTTTATGCCTAAATTTTTGACAAAAGTGGCATATTCCCTAAAAACTAGCACTCTCATTCTTGGTTCCATGATATATGGCTATCTGAACCCCATATGGCTTAGCTGTTTGAGCACCATTCCTTTTGAACTAAGGTCTAGAAGAAGAGTTTAACTGTCCTTTATCTTTATGACTACCTTTCTGGTCATTGAAAGGTTTCTTTTCATTTTTACTCTTGGAGCCATGAGAAACCATTTGAATATTGTACCCTTTCTCTTTTTGAATTCTCTCTTCTTCTTGTATGAGAATAGAAATTAAGTCATCAATACTTTATTCATCCTTCTGAGCATTGTATGTGGTTTTCAACATATTAAACTAAGATGGAAGAGATTCAAGGATTTGAAAGACAAGATACTCCTCTCCCAAGTCCATTTTCATGGATTTCAATTTATAATGCCAATTTATGAACTTCATCATGCGTTCATGTACACCACTAATACCATCATGCGTTCACGTACACCACTAATGAAATAATAAAAAATTTAAATTTATAAAATGATTCAAACTCAATTTGCAAGACATATTTTTGAGACCATAACCCATATTCAAAAGGGCAGATAATATATGAGGTTTAAAAAGACCATCTTTTAAAGTAAAGTGGTTGGTTGAAAGGGACCAATCCTTTTTTATGGTAATAGACAAAGAAAGGGCTATGTTGAGAAATGTTATTTTAACACTCATTCTTCTCGCACTCCATTTTTTAATATTATTTTACTGATATAATAGCCATGTCAGCAGAAAACTCTTCCCTCAGTTTTCCACTCCTTCTTCACACACAAAGGTCGACCCATAAAGTTGATTATTTCATCTTCCACTCCTTCCTCCTCCTTTTCTTCTTTGTTGTATTTGACCATAACCTTCTCATCTTTTTCCTCGAGCAATTGCAATGGAAAAAAAAAGGGTTGGATTTGAGGAACCACTAAGGACCTGTTCAGATCTCCTAAAACAAATGACTTTTTGAGGAGAAGTTGGTGCTAAAAAAAATGCATTTGATCATAAAGAAAAGTTGTTTTGTATTCGGATGTAATAATTGAAAAAAAATTTTGAATTAGAAAAGGTGTTTAAATTTTAAATTCTAAAAGGATTTTTGACTGATAAAATTACCAAAAGAGATATACAGAAGGACTTTTTTATAATGTTCGGATAAAAAAGGATTTTTCATATAAAATCTAGAAATTATAATTATTTGGTAAAATTAAAATAAAAATTTTCAAAATAACAATTTATAGTTAAATATTGTGATGAAATGTAGAATTATGATATTATGAAATTTTAAATTTTCAAGTACTAATAATCAATTTTGGAATGATAACAGTTTACAAAATAAGTTTTGTAATGCATATATATCATAAAAAAAATACAATAATGTATGTTCACATAAGCATATGACACATTATACCATGCTGTCATGATTGAGCTAATAGGTCTCTAATGGAATCTCTAGTTCGTTCCATGGAAATAACATATTCTCTTTTGACCTCTCTCTCTGTACATTGATCTGTCCCTTGATCATTTTGCTCATATACTTCGGGTATAGTCTCAAATTGTCAAAGAAGCTCTATATCAACATCCATTCTTCTAATATAATTATGAAGCGCAAAACATGACCATATGATAGCCATTTGTGTTTTGATGTTATAGCTTGTTATCTTTTTCAATATCTTCCATCTAGCTTTACAAACTTCAAATGTTCTTTCAATGACACATCTCAAACTTGAATGATGGAAGTTAAACTTGTCATTGGGAGATCTAAATCTTGGAAGACCCAATCTAAACTGAGGAATATGATACCTTGTATTTTTGTACGGTACTAGGAATCCCTTCATTGTAGGATATCCTAAATTCACAAGGTAATATTTTCCTGCAATAAAATAATTTGGATATTAGAAACACATTTTTATTTCATCATCTAAAACATCAATAACAAAACACAAGATTTAAAACCTTCAAGGGGGTGAGGAAAATTTTCACCTGTATAGTAGACATCAAAACTCTTGTGTCATTTATAGATGTTATGATTCGTGCACTATTGATGTTATTTCATTGGTACACTATTTATAATTCATGCACTTGCGAGCATTTAAAATTTGCACATAAAAAATAGTGGAATGATGAACTACGAGTGTTAGCCGACAAAATAGATGTTTCCATAAAAAAATGTACGCTTGAAAGTAGGGTTTGGTAGAATTAAGGAATGGGCAAAGAGTGACGAAGTGCTTGTAGATAGAGAGGCATGGGGAATGAACCTAAATGTGATGTAGGTGTAGGGTAAACTGCAACGTTGTCACCAGTAACATGAGAGCTATGTAAATGCAAGTGAGCTAAAGGAGGGAGAGTGATCAGTAGGAAAATAAAAAATAGAAAGAAAGAAGAAGGGGAAAGATGGGGTAATATTAAAAAATAAAGTATGGAAAGAGTGTGGGAGAAGGGGGTGTGAGAATAATGGGACCCATTTTTGTTTGTGAAATGTGAACTAAACTGAACGTGGTCAGAAGCTCAAGTTGGGCAACTCCTTTTGAATTTGTCATCCCTAGTGGTTTCAAATTACATTTTCTATTATGGGCAATAATTTATTTTGGGAAAATTATTTTTAGTGTTAATTGAGACACGAAATTTTTTAGATAATGTCATGTATTGTTTATTTACTTCTTACTTTTTTAATTCTTTATAAAAAATTGTTATTCAAAGAGAAAGAGAGAAGGGTACTAGGGTTGGCTCCAGAATTAAAATGTTGCAAGTTCAAATATCATAAAGAGAGAGGTACTAGAGTTGTCACCATAATTAAAGCATTGTGTTTTTAAATCTCAATTAAAGCTATATATATATATATATATATATATATATATATATAATATCCCTACATTTATTATGTTTTTTAAAAAATATGGAGATTACTAACCTTCCCAACACATGAAGAAAGATAAATGATTACTAACCTTCACAAAAATACCAGGATGTTCAGTGGTGGACGCACCTTATAGGGTGTAGGGGCAATTACCCCCGCAAGAAATTTTTTTTGTTTATTATATATGTCAAAAAAATATTGGGCCCCCATAAAAATTAAGAAGTTGTCTCCACATAAGTCAAATTTCCACTACTCCTTTAGTCAATTCTACCTCACTAATTCCTTTTGGATGGAATTTAAAAGTTACTTGATGTGTTTAACTTTTATAGTATTTTTAATATAATTTTACTCTTAATTTTATGCTAGCTTGTATTTAGTTTTCTTATTTATTTGAGTTTTTATTTATTTTGTTTAATTTTTGTTTATAAATTAATAAAATAAAGAAAACAAGAAATTTTGCTTCTAGTTGTAGCATTCAGAATTTGATATTTCACAAGTGAAAAAGAATGACAATTAAAATTTTCTTTAAAAAAAGCTCAAATGTTGAAAGAGAGTGAGAATTATTTTTATAAATTGTAATATTCCTTTTATACACTATAGTTTACTTTTTATCCCTACTAATGAAAATTTTTGGATCACTGAGGATGTTTATTGTACTTTTAAAGAAAGGGAGAAATAGTTTTTTACTCCATCCATTTCAAAATAATAGTTATTTTAAGAGTTTTAATTTGTTTCAAATTATCTGTTTTACATTATCAATGAAATATTAATTATTATTTTTTGAGGATTTTGCACTTTTCCACCCTAATCTTTAGTTGTTATTGCAATCTCCTTCCTAATCTATTAATTGTAGCACATTGCACCCTAAAATATCATAATTTAGTCAAATTACCCCCATCGTTTAATTAAGT
>JASKGM010016833.1:0-13701 GCA_034509205.1 Ceratonia siliqua
ATAAATCCCACCGGGCATCACTACGCCACCTCCAATTCTAACCTAAGGCTTTCATAGACCTGGGTTTAGGGCCCAAATGTATGTGCAAGGGTAGCGTATGGTGCACAGTGTGTGTGAAGAGCACATGAATTTTGGTCCTAATATTTACCCAAAAAAGGAAACCCAAAACTAATAGAATAGAGCAAATATTTTGTCGTTTACCCTAAGGTGTACAAATATGGCAGTTATCATCTTCTACCCTTTGGTTCCAACAGTTCATGCAATAAGGAAAGTTGTAAACAACCACACATAGAACAGATAACCAACTTGGAAAACACAAATGTATAACAAACTGAAATAATTACAGAGAAAAAAATAATAATATAAAAATGAGTGGTGTCAAAAATTTTTTTTATTATTATTATTTTTATTATTTTTAAGCACAAGCAAATTATTAAGGGCTTAACTCTCTAACCTCCTAAGTGGAGTCGCCAAACTGTCACAACGTGACGGATGGAAAAATTGCACCATCGTGACCTTAAGACGATAAAAGGGAAAAAATACAGAGATAAAATTTGGAGTCGCCACCAATTAATTGTAAGGATAATTGGGATCCTTTTAAAATCCAAAAACTGGCCCTTGGAACCAGAGGATGGGTTCGAGAGTCTAATTACATGTGGGGAAGGTGTTAGGCACTCCACAACGTCCATCCCTAAGGATGGTTACCCTAAATTTGTTTGTCCTTAAATTTATTATTGTGTTTGAATTACCCCTTTTTATTATTTTAATTTTAAGAAAAATAAAGAAGTACAAAAAATTGGATATGTCTTACTGTGTAAGTGTCTACATACCCTTAAGGGATCAAGGTTTACGTAGTTTGAATTAATTAATGAATTAATATTTGATTAGGAGGAATTAAGATAATATGGGAAGTGAGTTTTCCACATAAGGTTCGCCAAAATGAGAGATTAATTCTCTACATAAAGTTTGAATAAATAAGGATAATATAGGAAAATAAATTTTCACATAAAGCTGGACAAAATGGGAGATTAATTCTCCTCATAATGTTTAAAGAAGTTAAGACTGTATGGGGAATTTTCACATAAAGCTTAACAGAATGGGAAAGTAATTCCTCACATAACGTTTGGAAAGATTTAGGCATTTTTGGAAGTATTGAGGTTAAATTTGGATTATAGGAAAACCTTGGGATTAATTTTTGAATTTTCAAAAGTACTGGAGTCAAATTGTAATTTTTGAAAGTATAGGGCTAAGTCAAACTTTAAAATGTTAGACGTTTCTTTCAAAACCTAAGACACCTTGGACCCCTTTTAATTAGTTCCAACGGGCATTCTTTTTTTTTTTGAAGGCCAATTTTATTGTTAAAAAAAAATCAGGATTAGAGGCCTAATTTTATTCTAAGTGGGATAAAAAAATTTGCTATTGTTTCGGCCTTCCATAGCCCTATGAAGTTAGTCACCCCAGGGTAAAATCAATGCTAGTCACCAAACATAAAGGGAATAGTACAACTAAGCCAATTTAAACGTTTGCTGCCACGCCACTCATAACTTATGCAGAACTATATAATTTTCCTATAATCAAAATCTTTCAACATAAAGGACTTCCATGCTTAAAGTATACAGGGTCAGCAACAGAGACACAACATTTGATGTTCAAATGCCTAAAATACATTACAAACCATATAAGAATCTTTCTGACTTGATGAGCCATGCTGTGTTTATATTGATCCTAACATATTTCCCCTTTTTTATACCCTGCACACTTTAGCATACCCAGAAAATCAGGTGCTCATATTCCTCCTAAGTATGTATACATATATTTTTCACTTATCAAGGAGCTTAGTTATTCCTAAACTACTAACCTGTTTCATAGAGTCATAAGGAGAATTCTAAAAATTACACTATGCCAATGAATCCCATAAGTTCAGAATAATGTGTCCATGAGGTTACTAATTCAAATGGTGTTCCAACATGTAGATCAATCCATGAACTAGCAGACTCACAATTCAGAATTCAATAAGCAATGTCAACCACGGATAATCAAGCAGGAAATTAACCATACATTCAGACAGATAAGCATCAGAATTTACATTTAGAGTATCCACCAGAATTCATCCAATTCAAACTGAGGGCTATGTATCAGAATAGAATGAACTAGCCAATAGGAGATGATACAAAGGTTAAATTCAATCCCTTTATCCCAGAACATATTGATAATCAGATTCAAACCTCTATAATCAACCAACGAAAATGTCTCTACCAGGGATGATTCCCGTACAAAAATGAGCCTCAATTCTCTTGCTAGCTTGTCCTCAATCTCTGAAATTCCCCCCAAAAAATCCTCCTTTCTGATTTGGGTCTCCTCCGATTTCAAATTTTCCCCTTTCATAAATTTTCCAGATTCAAATCTCCTTCCACCGGTGAACCCCGTAACTTTCGGTCAATTTTAGAAATGCCCCTTTTTTGCCCAGGATTCTCACTCTGCTTCTCCAGTTAGCTCCCCTCCTTCCCCTCTTCTCTCGGTCCCATTTATAACCTGAAGAGGGACGATAACCTCATGCTTCAACTGGAGATCCCGTGATTCGGCTTGATTTTGTCACGCATGGGGGTCACCAATCCCAGGCATGGCAGAGGCATGAAGAGCGCCTATCGCGGCATGTCTAGGTACAGAGAGTCAGAGAGTTATCATCGGGATTGGGGAGAGAAAGAGATCCTATGCTGGGGTACTCGGTTAGAGTTAGGTGCTGGGTCGAATCTAAGGACACGGGGTCGGACTAGGCATCCAGGTTGGGCTATAGTGCAGGTGGATTGGGCCTGTGGGTTTTTTTGGCACAGTGGGCTGAATTTTTTTTCTTTTTTTTTCGGGTTAGGCCCTTTTCATTTTTTTTGTTTTCTTATATTTTTGTATTATTATTTTTTTTATTTTACCACTTTTTCATCATTTTTTTATTTATTATTTTTATTTTTGGTGCCTGGACAAAATCCAGTGTTTACAGGGTACACCTAGGAACCCAATTGATATAGAATATAGAGAGAGATTAAGTCTTGAATCGTTGTTCGTAAAGAGGAGATAATTCCCTTGTGCCTATTATGCCATGTAATAAGTAAAATTATATAATAAAAAATTTAGCAAAGTGGCATGTGTGTGTGCATATATACATGTCTGTTTTGGATATATTTCCTTAACCATGCCTGATATGCTTTTTTTCAATGACTAAATCAAAAATTATCAGGTAGATTTGATTTCTTGATTTGAATCTTGTGGAAGTCTTGATTGATTGCTTTTTAAAACCAGTATTTATTTTTTGTTTTTGCATATATTTAGCTATGGTTTTTTGAATTACCGAAATATGTTTGGGTACTAGATTGTTATAAAGAAAATTTACTCTTGCCTCTTGGTGGTATCACGAGTTCAAGATGAGATACTTTATAAGTTTTCGGATATAATATTGATGCTGTAAGTTGTTAAATACACGCATGCTTTAAGTTATAGTAAAATCATATATACTATGAACGGTAGATCCCTATGGCCTATCATATGTATGTATGCATATATTTCCTTAAGCCTGTCTAATATTCTTTTGTTTGGCGAGACTAACTTCAGAATATCAAGTTGATTTAATTCCCCGATTTGAAACTTGTGCACTTTAAGAAGTCTTGATTGATATCTTTTTAAAATAAGTATTTATTTTTCGTTTTTACATACATTTAGCTATGGATTTTTAAATTACCAGCATATGTTTGGATATTATATACTAAATTGTTATATTTCATCATTTTTTCCCTCTACTGTGATAGTCAAATATCATTTTGTGACTAACCAATTAGAGTACATTTAGTTTTAAAGTTTCTATAACCTTAGTTGAGATAGGTTCTCTATATCTTTAGTTTAGTAACACTTAGATATCTTTTAAGTTAACTTAAAGTTCATTAAACTTTAATATTATAGATATCTCTTTATGTATGAATTAACTTTTCATTAATTATAATTTAACTCATGCATATTTTTGTTTAGGAGCTCAGGGCACAGACTTAATTCTTATCTTCCTCTTTTAATAACATCTGTTTGTGGCTAGATGTTGTCGATGGGAAGAATAAGAAGTGGCATGTTTATAGGATGGGTGTTTGAGGCTAGTGTGGTGGACTCAAATTCATCGACCCAACCACCACAGCCCAACCAGTAAGTCCCATGCTCACTAACCAGGTGGTCCCCACACAACAATTGAAGGAGCATGCGCAGTTGTTGAAGCAGCTATCTGAGATTGTTGCTGCCAATACTGCCCCTACTGCTGTCCCTCCCCTGGCCCTTGGTGTGGATGCCAATGACAATAATGATACGACAAGTGATGACATTTGATATATTTTTTCACATAATAACATTACTTTTAATGTAATTTATATATATTTTGTAATCTACTTAATAATATATTCAATTTGATCAGCTATTTGCTATTTTTTTTTTGTTTTTTTAGGTGTTTTTGAAAGTTAACAAATTAATGAATAAGCCTAAAAATGTATTTTACATTAGCAGTTAATGGTAAGTTTTCATTGAATTTCTCACGGCCAATGTCCGTGAGAAATCATGTAAAAAATAATTTTTTAGCAATTTTCTCTCATAAATTCTCACAACCAGTGTTCATTAGAAATTATTTTTAAAAGAAATTGATAATTTCTTCTGGAATTTCTCACAGCCTCGATCTGTGTGAAACTATTAAAAAAAATTGGGGACTTTTTTCGCATAATTTCTCACGGCTTTAAATCCGTAAGAATTTCCATGAGAGAGACATGACAATTGGTCACAAATTTGTCACTTTTCTCTTGGAGTTTATTGTCATTTCTCATGGAATACGCTTGTGAGAAACTCCTTGTATCTCACTTCATTTGAGAGAAATTCAATGAAAAAATTTCTCATAAGTATCATTCTCCATGAGAAACTTTACTTCTCATGGTACTTTTTCTCATGGCCATAAATCCGTGAGAATTTTCTTGAAAAACAATGTTTTTAAGAGTTTATCATGGATTTTGTCCCTGAGAAATTCCTTATCTCCTTATAATATATTTACTTATTTCCAGCACATCCATGTCAGTCCTAAAATTTTATCCTTCCTGTACATGGCACATGATTACTTACCCAATTCTTCACGTTTATAAGCAACACAAATACGATTAATATGACTTTTCTAGGCTAAGTTCCCTTGCACCATTAGCTTAGGACATCATCATTATTTCCATTCGCTATCTCAATAATTAGTTGTAGTATCATCGTAATGTTTGGAGTCTTCCAATTGTAATCCACTCAGATTTAGTGCCCATACAGTATTGGAGACTCTCCTCTAGCTCCCATCATAGATTCGGGGTTTCAAGCTAAAAACAATAACATCAAAATTACTCAGGAAAGCCCACAGACTATACCCAACGCACAAACTAACTAAACCTTCACCAATCTCCCTCCATTTCAAATTATTTGTCGTTTAAGGTCATGGCACAAGAATTAAGGTAGCTATTAAATAGTCTCAATTCTAACAAAAAATAATTGTACTTGACTAAATTACCCTTATTAAAGTCAATTTAAACTCTTATTACTACTCTATTGAAGATAACAATAAATAGGGGTAACGTTGGAAAAATAACAATTAATACTTCATTAGTAATGTAAAATGACAGATAATTTGAAACAAAAACAAGCTCCTAAAACGACAGATAATTTGAAATGAAGGGAGTAATTTCTTTTCTTAGCTCAAAGTCTCATACACTTAAAGTCCAGATAACCCAATCATGAACTACTATGAGATTTATGAATCTAGGATACGAGAACTTACCAAAATCTCATAAACTTGAGATCTCTAACCAACCATAATCATCCAAGATTCTCCACCTTTAAAGATCACCAAAACCCAAAAAGGACTTTAAAACAAAATGTAAATGAGTGCTAGGGGGATGGAGAAATCAAGCTTGGATTAGGAACTAGAGCTAGAATTTTAATTCTCTTACTTTTTTGATAGCAAAATCGCCCCCTAATCGTGTCTTTCCTTCGCTCCGGAGCTCTCCCTCTCATCCCCTGCCTTTCCTATCGCATTTATGGAGTTTTCTAGACTAATTTATTATTTTTCACAAACAGTAGTTGACCAGTCTCTAAGAAAGTTGACTCATTGGGAAGGCCGATTAATCGGTGTCTCCAATCCAGTTGACTAGTTCCCCCATTTTTGCCCCTATTACAATAATGTTTATGTGGGGGACAATTATGGCATTTTTGAATATAATGACAAAATTGGTTTCACCCAAATCCTTATGGTTTTTCCTCATTGCACATGGATTCCTTTTCTTTTCACACATTTTCCTTGAATAAATTGAACTATAGTGCAAGGATGATAATAGCCAAGAAGTTGTGGATTTGAGGGCCGGAGGGGTCTTGTGCATGTGGGAAATGGCAACTTACGAGAGAGCCATGTATACATGCTATTGTAGCCATTTACCATGATAAAGGGAAGCCTTAGAAGCAATTTTCATTAAAAAAAAAAGTTTATAAAAAAAGAAGAAGAAGCAATTTTCACTAAAACAAACTCACCCTAAACTTTAATTTATCTACTTGGGAAGCATCTAAACACTAAATTTAGTTTGCGGATGAAGTATTTTTAGCATACAATATAGTTATATCAAATTTTTTGTAGCAGTGATTTATCATGCTTAAATAATAACTCATTTATCACTCAACGGGTTACACTATTTTTGTAAATAATGTGCTCCACTCCAAAGCATCCCTTTCTTTTCCATGCATTCAATTTATCCAAAAGCTTCCATAATGGTATTCGTAGTTAGCATTTACCATTCATACATTGGATTTTAGCTTTAGCTCTTGTTCAAGTTTGTCTACTAAAAAAAGAGACAATGTCTGTTCAATGGGTAACCTTCCTTATCTAGAACATGCCTTTTGGTTTAGCAAAATTAGGAGTGAATATCAATTAGCCTTTCTCATGTTTTTGAGAACTTGTATTCAATATAAATTGTTTCTCTAAGAAAATTGACTTTCAGTGACGATTTTTTTGTGACGAACTTAAAAGTTGTTACCAAAACAAGGTTTTCTGTGATGACTTTTAAATGTCATCACTAAATGTAGTTGTCAACAACTTTTAGTGATGACTTGTTAATTGCGTCACAAAATTTAAACTTTTCAGTGACAACATTCATTTGTGGCCACAGAAGGTATACAAAAATCATCCCTAAAAATCAAAATTTATTTTATGAAATATGGGAGTTTAAAAAACTTAGGATTTATTGATGACAATTAGAATGTCATCACTAAAAATCCTTTGTGATAACCTTAATGCGTAACTAAAACTAGAATTTTTGTAACGACATATGAAGTGAAGGTTTTTTTCTGTTGTCAAAACAGTGCCAAAAAAGTTAGGATTTAGTGACGACATTTAGAATGATGTCACAAAAAACCTTTTGTGATGACCTTTACGCATAACTAAAACTAGAGTTTTTGTGAAACATCATATATTATAACTAAAAGTTAAGGTTTTTTTTTAGATGTTGAAACGGTGCCAAAAAATTTAGGATTTAGTGACGACAATTAAAACGTCATCACTAAAAACCTTTTGTGATGACTTTTATGCATCACTAAACCTAGATCTTTTGTGATGACATCATAATAGTGAAGGTTTTTTTTGTGTGCCAAAATGGTGCCAAAAAAGTCAGGATTTAGTGATGAGAATTAGAATGTTGTCACTAAAAGTCTTTTGTAACGACTTTTACACGTCAATAAAACTAGAGTTTTTGTGCTTTTGTGACGACCTTAGAGGTCTTCACTAAAAGTGATGAATCCCCCCCTTCATTTCCTCCTTTCCCTCGCCATTTTCTGCCATTTCCATTTAATTCATGTATTGCATTCCCTTTCTCTCACTCATTCTGCTTTTTCCGTCATTTCCATCTAATTCCCTTGTTGCATTCTCCCTCTTTCTCTCACTTGTTATGCCCTTTCTACCATTTCCTTCTTCCCACGCTGCATTCCCATTTTCACTCACTCTTTTCGCCATTTCTATCTTCCATTTCTCTCTTCGAGAACTGATCTTTGAAGAAAAACTGTGTTGTTTGAGGGATATATTTTAAGAAGAGAAAGGTTATTGTTTTGGGTTTTGGGTGAAGATTTGGAGTTCAATATATGTTGCTTCTTATCTTAATCTGAGTTTTCTTCTGGGAGGTAAACTTTGGGTTGTTATTAATCTAAAATCACTTTTGCATAAAGATTGAATTTTTTTAATCGAAAATTGCTTTTCTGTTACCAATGAGACTAGTTTCTTTTATATGAAATTACTCTTGCCACGTTGAATTTCCTTTTTTTATTTCCTATTTTAATTAGTAATCTGAATTTATTTTTTATGTCGAATTCATTTTACATTTATGGTACATGGGTGGGACTGTAAATATAATATATAAAAGGGGATTTTGTGAGTAGGTATAGCCCCTTGCATGTGCTCTATATATTTCAATATTGATGTCATGAGACTCTATCTATTTCAATATTGTTATTACTTGTGATTGATAATAGTCATTGTTTATATAAGATCTTGTTAAATACAGTAATTATACTTTATTTCATAAAGCAAACTATGTACAATGGAACTATTTTAGAAGTACATAACAATTTCCAAGGTTGTGATTGAGAAACTGTAATTTTGATTATATGAATGTAGATAATAAAAATTTTCAATAGGTAATGAAATATTCATTTTTATCATCCCATGTTGTGGAACTAACATTAGAAATCATAGAACTTTTGTAGTATTGATTTATTGAAACTTACTTCTCAAGAGGTTGTAACTTTAGAACTCTCCTTAGAGTAAACGTTCCACTTTGCCCTAGGAACTTATAAACCATGTGAGAATAAACAATAAGAACTTATTGATCAACCACAGTTTAATTCATGCTTCTAATTATAAGGACTCATATATTGCATTTGTTGTTTGATTTTTAAGGAAGATTTTATATTATAAAAATGATCTATTTTAATATTGTTTTTAAGGAAGATTTTGCTCTTTTATTCTTATGTATTGAGATTGCTCTAACACCATCTGTACTGGATTAGTGTGCTTCTGATTCTGCAATTTGCACTTTGAAAATTTATCATATTTAGTATTGCTTTGATTTTAATCCTATAAAATACAAGTTAAGTAATAACTTTGATATAATTTTGGCTTTGAATCCCTTTGGTGTAGACGAGAGAACCAAGTATAAGCTTCTTTTCTAAGTTGAAACTAAATTCCCTTTCTTCACCTAATAATTTGTCATTGGATTCTTCTAAATTCTAGGGTTAGATTGCACAAGAGCTAAGTAACCTGAATGGAACCCCACGTAGAAAAGTAGGGGCTAGATTTGGCTAGTTCCTTAGGATGCGATGCTAACAAATAATCTCGATATATATTTGAATTAATGTAATCTAGCTAGGCCATAAACAGTAGAAAACATGGACTCTCAAAAGGAATATAAGGGATTAGACCTGCGAGTGGATTAAATTAACGAAACCACTTTCTTTGTACCCCATCATCATTTTGTCCTTTGGATGAGCTAGGAGCTCTTATTCACTGGGTCACAACAAAAGCCTTGTTTATTGCTATGTGATGTGGATTTGTGAGTGCTTGTTTTTGCCTTCCTCCAATTATGATTTCACAGTAACTAGGTGAATGCTCATACATTTGCCTTAAACTAAAGGCCAAACAGTAATAAAATTGATTTGTTCATAACTGACCAAGCCTACAAAGTCCATAGAGAGCTACTTATGGCCAACATGTTGCTATTGCCAATTAATATGCATACACTATTTTCATACCAAGAAAATGATCATCCACCTACTTTATTCATGCTGCAGTACTATTATTGTCATTCATTTTTTTTGGTGGGGGAAGGGAGGAGAAAATAGTGGCAAAGTAGTGAAATCCTTCACCTATCATTCTTATGGAGTTTGATGTTAGTTTATGTCTCTAATTCAGTGGTTACATCCTTTGGTAGCTATGGTAAGAGTAAGAGTACAAATCTTACTACCTTTTAGTCTTATTGCTGACTTTAATAATTGTGCTAGTAATTTACTGCTGTGTAAGTTCATAAATTGAAATTTCCATTATGTGACTTTTCCACATGCAACTGAAGTATAAGACTTTATTGGGCCTGTTGACAAAGTATATATAATAATTCCCTTCATTGTCACCCTTTCCAAATGAAGTATTATAGTTTTTTTCTCAATGTAGCTTGTTGGATAATGTCGATGATATATTGTACTAGATTAATGATAAAACCCTAAGAATTTAATATAGGGAAAAATTGTAATTTAGAGTTGTTAACACTATGATATATGCATTTTTCATGGAAGTGGACTTGGATAATTTAGATGGAAGCTGAACCAAATGATCATTTAGCATTTATAATTTTAGATATACTAAAGTTAGGTGGACTTGGTGATTTATGAACACATTTATGGACATATTTTTATGAATAATTCCATTGTGAAGTGCAGGCAGCATCTATCATTTTCTATGCAATTTCATTCTTATCATTCACTTCCAGCAATTTTATGATCCAAAGAAATAAGTTGAAACATTAGTCAATAGGCGCATTCTAGAACTTAACATGTGTGATAGTTTTTTATTATGATATAAGTGAATGATACTAGAAATTTAAAACATTAGTAAATAGTTAAAGGCAAATTAGCATTGTTGCAGAATCTACACATAAAACCAGATAGCCAAACACAAATCATATATACATGTAGAGTAAAAGATGTTTACACCAGCTCTAGTTGGAAATACAAAGAGGCATCAATTCACCTTGTCCATTAGTTCCAGTAAGTAAAAGACCTATTAGTTTGGACACTACTTTCATTACTTTCATGATATAGTGCACTGCAAGTAACAACACTTTAAAAAAGGACTTGTGTACCATCAATCTTTTAAATTTAACAAGTTATTAGAATTTTTTTAAAGCTAAAAATATTGACTCATTTCATAGTTTTTATAGTAATCAACTTAACAAGTTCTTCATTTTCCAGGTTGTGAGTCAATTGCATCTTTCCTTTATAGATTCTTATTTTCTTTCTTGTCATATCATATCAAGGTTAGTACTCTTGTTCTTTTGTGCCTAGGGCTAGTGGTTATGTTTTTTAATGTTTGGTGGATTATTGTGAGCATTATGTGATTTATAAAATATGTACAAGGTAAAAGTGATTCATAGTATCTTAAGAATAAACCATGTACTTAGATCTCTCTAGAACATTATAATATGAGAAATGCTATGTTGAAACTATTAGTTTCATACATCTGGAACATTATAATATAAGCAACTTTTAGAGCCACTTTGTATCCTATTATTTGTATTCCAACAATCAATTTATAGTATCATAATATGAAACTTGACCAATGAATTTATAACTCAATAATAATTTCAAATAATAAAAACTTACTTGTTATTACTTGTGATTAGTAAGTTTTTGTCCCATAATATTAATAGATATCATATTGTATTTGTATTTGTTGGAAGGCATGAGCCATTTGAAGATATACCCTAGAATTATCCTTATTTTAGGGAAAACTTTGTCGAATTTTTATTTGATTAGCTAATGCTGGATGTTGATGTTTTGTGTACCAAATTAAATTGATGTCCTATCTCATTGTTTGTATAATTATAGGAAATAATGTTTGATAAAGGTTGGATGCAAATTAGAAATAGAGTTGATCCAAGGTATATAAGGGGAGTAGATGGTTTTCTTGACTTTGTTTGTAGTCAACTTGGGGTGAATAATAGAATTCGGTGCCCGTGTGATAGTTGTAGAAACACAACATAATAACTGAGCAACAATAAGGAAACATCTCTTTCAAAGAGGATTTTGGAAAAGTTATAAGACATGGGATTTTCATGGGAACCTTCAAAGACAACTTGTCCTAATGTTGGTGAACCTAGAGAAGACAATAATGTTATTGAGGATGATATTATTGGAATGATACATGATGCATGTGGTTTTATGAACATGAATAATAGGCAAAGTGATCATGATTTCATTGAAGAACCAAATCTAGATACAAGAAATTTTTACAATTTATTAAAAGATACTGATACAAATCTTTATCCAAATTGTGAAAAGATGTCAAGGGTTTCATTTATTGTAAGGTTACCCTATATAAAATGTCTTAATAAATGGAGTGACAAATCTATGGATATTTTGTTAAAATTCTTTAAAGAAGTTTTTCCTAATGGAGCCTTAGTACTTGATTCTTACTATGAAGCTAAGAAGCTTATTTAGGATTTGGGTCCTAATTATACAAAAATAGATGCATGCAAGAATGATTGTATTTTATATTGGAGGGAGCATGCCAATGCATAGTCATATCCAAAGTGTAAATTGTCTAGATTGAAATCAACTAGGAATAAGGGCAAGAAAGTTCAACACAAAGTACTACACCATTTTCCTATAAAATCAAGGCTTCAAAGTATGTACATGGTAAAAAAAAAACTATAAAATATATGAAGTGGCACAAGAAGTAATGCATTGATAATGGGGGTATTAAGACATCAGTAGACTCTTTTGCTTAGAAATCATTTAATGAACAACACTCATCATTTTCTCCTAATCTTATAAATGTGAGGTTAGGTTTAGCAAGTGATGGATTCCAGCCATATGAGGATATGAGCTCTTCTCATAGTATTTGGCTTGTGGTTCTCATACCATATAATTTATCCTCGTAGAAGTGTATAAAACATCCATACTTTATGTTGATGCTTATAATTCCAGGTCCTAAATCCACAAGAAATGACATTGATGTATTTTTACAACCAATGATGGAGGAATTAAGAAAATTATGGGAGGTTAGGATGGAGACATATAATGCACACACAATCAAATTTCATGTTGCAAGCAACTATTTTATGGATAATTAATTATTTTCTTGCTTCTGGGAACATATCAGGTTGGGTGACCAAAGGAAAGTTTGCATGTCCCACAAAGAGCCTTCCTTTATTTCTTTGCTAAATAAAATTTGTTATATGGGGCATTGTCGCTTCTTGCCAACTGATCATCTATGGCTTTGAAATAGAAGGGTCTTTGATGGAAAAATAGAAAATAAACATGCACCCAAGGAGTTAACTTGTGATGATACACTTATCCAATTACAAAGTTTGGGAAATATTATATTTGAGAAAAATCAAAAGCAAAAATGAGATGGGTCTAGTGTTACTTATAAATGGAGAAAAATAAGTATTTTCTTCCAACTACATTATTAGAGAACTCTTATGTTGTGACACAATCTTAACGTCATGCACATAGAGATACATGTCTCTGATAATGTTTTAGAAATAGTGATGAATATGGTCAGAAAAACAAATGACACATTGAAGAGCTAATATGACTTGGTTGATCTAGGCATCAGACAAAGTTTATATCCTCAACAACAAGGTAACAATATATTGATACCAGCTGCATGCTATGCACTATCCTCACAAGAGAAGTTGAGAGTTTATAATTTTTTGACTGTGTTAAAGGTTCCAGATGCATTTTGCTCTAATATTTCACAATGTGTCAATGTCCAAGAGAAAAAGATTTTTGGACTTAAATTTCATGGTCATTATATATTGTTGCAATGAATACTCCCACTTGCTTTACATAGATTACTGCCTAAAGAGGTATATGAGCCTATAACAGAGTTAAGCAAGTTTTTTAGAATTT
>JASKGM010016833.1:13801-32563 GCA_034509205.1 Ceratonia siliqua
GTGTTTAAAGTATTTGACAGTTCATGACTTAGAACTTTTTCATGAGCAAATTGTGAAAACCTTATGTAAATTAGAGTTGAGCAATGAATACTCCCACTTGCTTTACATAGATTACTGCCTAAAGAGGTATATGAGCCTATAACAGAGTTGAGCAAGTTTTTTAGAATTTGTGTTTAAAGTATTTGACAGTTCATGACTTAGAACTTTTTCATGAGCAAATTGTGAAAACCTTATGTAAATTAGAGTCTATATTCCCTCATGCCTTTTTTGATGTCATGGTCAATTTTTCAGTTCACATGGTAAAAGAAATAAAGGTTACGGGACCCGTCCAATATCGGTGGATGTACCCCATTGAAAGGTGCTTCGCTTTAATCCATTTTTATTTTGTTCATTTTCTATAATTTTCTAGATTATGTTCATTTTCACGTATGTATATAGGTAGTAGCATATACTTAAATCATACGTTTGTAATAAGGCTCATCCAGAAGGCTCAATTGCAGAAGGTATCTCATAGACAAATGCCTTACATTTTGTTCAAGATACTTAAACAACATCCAAACTAGGTTTAGCAAAGCTCATATAAATGATGATGGATAAGTAAAACCTTCTTGTATATCGATTTTTAGAAAAAAATGGTTGACCAAAAGGGGTATTCTAATCAATTGGCTTTTTCAATGAAGTGTTTGATCAAGTTCGTATGTACGTGGTTCAAAATTGTGAAGATGTGTGGCCTTTCCTAAAGTAAGTTTGAGCTACCTTCCTCAAATAGAGAATGGATTTATCAATATATTATGAATTTATTTCACATCTAATCTATGCTTGTAGGAAACACAAAGAGGAGCTCGAGAGACACTCCTCATCAAATGTTCTACAAAGACATAACAAAGAGTTTCATGGTTGATTTTATGAACATTTAGGTGTCATTGGATAAATAAAAACTGTATGATAAAATAAGTGAGTATTGAGTTTTTCATTAATGCAAAGTTGTTCTTATGTGTTTATTATAGGTTTCAAAGTTACATTCCCAAGGACTTGCCAATGATGAGTTCTTAAGCTTAGCCATTGGTCATTTGAAAATAGCACACTGTTATGCAACCTTTATGATGAATGGATTTAGATTTCATACAAAGGACTATGCTCAACATCAAAAAACCCAAAATAGCAAAATTTTTGTGAGGGTGATGATGAAGATCCTTAGAAAGAGTAATATGGTGTACTAGAAGATATTTTAAAGTTGTCATATGTGAGGAATAAAAATGTTTACATCTTCAAATGTTATTGGTGGGACATGGCTCACTTAGGAAGACCATATAGAGTGGATAAATATGAATTCACATCTGTCAACACCCATGCTTCTTTGAACACTACTGAGCCTTTTGTGTTAGCTTCTCAAGTGGAACAAGTATTTTATGTAGAAGAAATGATTAACAAAGGTTGGCTTGTTGTTGTGAAGACAAATCCTTGTGACCTTTATAATATGCCTGAACCACATAATGATAATTTAGATGATAGTGAAGATGATTTATAAATCAATGAAGATGATGATTACCAACAAGTAGAGGTTGAAAATGAATTCCAGTGGAAAGTGACATTATGTTATTATTGCATAGAGATGGTGTTCAATTAGAAACAATTAGATTAGAAAAGGAGCAAGTTGTCCAAAATAATTGAGAAAGAGAATTTAATAATGAAAATGAAATAAACGATGATGGAATTGAGGAAGATAATGAGGACTTGCTTGAAGATGAACCTTCAAGTGAGGGACGTGATGAAAACTTACTTAAGGATGAGCCTTCATCCACTGCCTAGCATTTTTTGGACTGATTCAAGTATAATAGTCACAATCTATTATACTACTTTTATATCAATAATTATGTATACTTATTGATTGACATTATGTGTTTTTGGTTATAATTATGTTTACTTATTATTGTTGGACTATGATAATGTTTGCCATTCTGATATATTCTTGCATATGATTCTATAGGATATGGCTAGACGTGGTAGAGTTGGTAAAGGAAGAGGTGGTGATCGAAGAGGTGGCTCAGATGTTGGCACAATGTCAAATTCACCTATGACATAACCCGAGCATGAGCATGTTCACCAAACTCAATCATCATTGGATGCTCACACAAAACCTCATATTGGAGCAGTTAGTAGTGCAGGTATCATCGATATTATCAAACAAAATTTGAACATTTTAATGTTTTATGTATTTCTCGCTTGATATACTTAACAGCTTCTTGCAGCGAAAGTAAGAATGGAAGAGGCAAGTACAAATACATCAAAGTGGACATGAAAAGAAAAAAATGGAAAAATAAATGTCAACATACCTAAGGATATTCTCAGAGCATTTAGAGAAAATGCTAAGGACCTTCTCAACTATTGTGGCTGGGTGGTAAGGACGACTAATTCATTAACTAAAAACAATTGGAAAGTAGTGTCATGAGTAGTTGGTCAACAAATGTGGTTAAGGGTCAATGCAATAATTATGTGGGATGACTTCTAAACTTACATTATATATCTTGCATAAGCTAATCATAATGTTTCTTTTAGGAAAAGTTCAACTTTGAAGGTCAAAATGAATGGCGATTAGAGGCATTTGCCTTATCCACTATGCAACGGTTTTATAGATCCTGGAGATGTCGATTGTATAATGTATATAAGAAATTTCAAACTGATGAGGAAAGGTTAGCCAATATACCAGAGGAAGTTAACATTGAAGATTGGAAGCATTTGATTGCTTATTTTGGTAGTGAGAAATTTTAGGTACGATATTGGTGATATTATTCAATCAAAATCTTGTTTAAAGCTGTATAGTTTCATTAAAATTTATATTTCACCCAGAGTGTAAGTAAGAGAAATGCACAAAATAGAGCAAAATTAGTGATTAATACGAAGTCTTTTGTAGAAGTTGAAGATGCAATGGTAATCCTCTTATTCTTTACTCCAATTTTTATGTTATGAAAATATTATTACAGTTTACAACCTTACTTGTTTTTCTCTTAATAAATTTTACCTAAAGAGATCCTACTATTGGAGAAAAGGCATCAATAAATCAAGTTTGGATGCTACAACATACGGAAAAGACTAAAAAAGAAGTTGTGTAGTCTGACTCAAAGTCACAAGAAATTCATGTAAGTTTTTAGTTCTCATTTATTGGTATTTAATCATTTCCCATACTCTTAAAAATTTTACCAACTAATTTCTTCAACATATAAAGGAGGAGCTTCATGACCTTGTCACTCAGCAACCCTCAGAAGGTGATACTCCCTTGAATGCAGATGACATGTTATTGCAAGTACTTGGTAGTAGATATGGCTATTTTGGAGGCAAGGATTATGGAAAGAAACCTCCAGCAAAGAGGGGGAGGGCACAAGATGTTCAGTAGTGCTTGAGGAAGCTAGAGTTGATCTTGAAAAGTTTAATGCTAAGGTTAGAGATAAAGTTTAGGAAGAAATTAGAGCTAAAGTACTGAAGAAACTTACTTCCCAACTTGATGTTATGCTTCAAGCACGTCTCAGTTTCATGTTTCCCTCTCCTTCTCAGGTAATAGTCTCATTTCTTACTCTTACTTATCTTCCATCACTTTTTATAAGTGTGACTATTTATTTGGATGGAAACATATCATACTATGTGTTGGTTCGATCAAAATGAATGGGTTAATTACTAATCTATATTCCAAATCATGGTAAATTAATCCAAAGTCTTACATAGTCTTGATGTATTGCTATATGTATTGGAGTTTTATTCATTTGTTGTATTTTGGTCATGGAGGTCAATTTCTTTAGTCTGATGTGGGCGTGTCTATTATGTCTTGATCATTGTTTGTACTTGGGTTTGCTTAAAAAATAGGGAAAACTATGCTGAATTTTTTATAAATTTCCCCTTACTTGAATATATGTGTACACGTTAAATTAATTTAGTTGTATGCCTGCTTACCTTGAAACACTTATTTTTCTGTTATCCGATTTAAGGATTGAATAAAACTGTGACTTTTCTATCCAAGTTATGTGATGTGGTTAGAAGTGTGCTTGTAAAATGTTAATTTTATACATGTGTATTAGAGAAGGTAGATGCCATTTTTATAAATTGCTAGCTGTTATTAAGAAATTGTTAGAAGCCTTTAAGAACTTTCATGTATGTTGAATTATTTGATTCAAAAATTATTCATTGTCCTATTAGGCCTCTAATTTATCTTTACGGTATTTAACTTGAATATTACAAGTTTCTCATCCAGAAATTAATGAAGCTCCTTCTACATCACATCATTTGGAAGATACATGAAGAGACTGATTTTCATGAATGAACTTTGGACATTTTTGTTTGATATGTTTATGTTAGAAGTCGGACTCATAAATGTTTATGTTCACTTTCAATTTCATCTTATTCAAAACATACTTAAATTTGAAATCCCAGATGTTATGTATATTGGAATATTATGTTATTCAATAAGGTTGTGGATTTAAACATGTATTTTTAATAGTATTGTTATAATAGGTTCAAATATATGTATTAGTTGATTCTGATAAAATATAGAGGTTTTGTGACAATAAAAGGGTTCAGTGACGACATGCTAATGTCGTCACAAAAAAAAAGATTTTAGTGACGACAAAGTATGTCATCACAAATAAGGGTTTTTCTTGTTACAGAAAAAATGTTTCAATGACGACAATGCTAATGTCGTCACAAAAAATAGTTAGTGATGATATTAGCATGTTGTCAAAAAAAATGGTTTCAGTTTGTGACGAAGAAGCATGTCGCCACAAATAATGATCATTCTTGTCATAGAAAACTACTTTTAGTGACGACATACTTAGATGTTACAAATAAAGGTTTTTGTGACGATATTTTTATGTGGTTAAAAAAGTAGTTTCTGTGATGACTTGTTTTGGCGTTACAGAAACTACTCTTTGTGACGACTCATTTGTGTTGTTACAAATAAACGTTTTATTGATGACTTTGGTCTTCACAAACGATGACTTTCAGTGGCGACTTATGAAATATTCATGAAACCAAATTGTCAATAAACCATTTAACAACGACTATTACTGTCACTAAAGACACCTTTAGTAATGACTTTATGTCGTCACTAAATCTATATTTTTTTGTGACGCCTAAGTGTCATCACAAAAGTTTACTTTCAGTGGCAATTTTGTTTTGTTGTTACTAAAAACCTTTAGCAACGAGATATATGAAAGAATTATGGTCGTCGCTAAAGGTCTTTAGTCGACTTTCAATATTTTTTGTGACAACAAAAGTTGTCACGGAAAGTCTATTTTTTGTAATATGTATACGTGATAATTTTTTATAATAGAAAATTAATTTTATATTTAATAAAAAAATGATTTTAAATATTAAAAAATATATATTTGAAAATCATCACATATAGGGTTTATAATAAATCGAAATTTATGAGATCATCACTCTTATCTTTCTCGATATTCTCTCTGTAATAGAATTTTCAATAATGTCATTTGTACACCTCATTTTCCTACACTTCTCTTACATATCTACTTTTAACCATTGATATATTATAAAATAATAATGATGATAGATGATAGAAAATAATAAAATAATAAATATGATAAGAGATATAAAAGTGGTGCAAAAAAATAATGTATGAATAACATTATTCTAAAATTTTTAAGTATAAAAATAATAACGGGAGAACATTCCTTAACTAAACATTTAATAAGAGAATTGGGTTTAGCGGAAGCATATTTTCTCGCTAAACCTTTGCTAATCTGTCATCAATATTTATTAATATCACAAAAATTTAACTGTCATAAATTCATCAACTTTAGTGAGAGATTTGTTTTCCACGTTAAAATTTTTATGTACTCCACCTTAAAACTAGTATTTACTATTAAATAAATTTGAATATTCTCATTCATTGATAATATGAATTCATCAAATTTTATGATTACTATAAAATTTTATGTATTCAATTCTATGTGTGTTCCTTATTTTTGTTAATTTCAGTAATACTTTACAGGAAATGTTAATGCATGTGTCTCACATTCTAATGTTTTAAAAATCGAATCGGTCATTAAATTAGTTAAGGCAGTGAGTCATGAGTTACTGTCTAACCGTAGTCAAGTTAGTATAAATTAAAAAATATTTTTTAATTTATATATGATATATATAATATAATTATTAAATGGCACAAACTAGACTTAAATTATGTATGTGTATTAACTATTTAGTAACAAAAGAATATAATGATATTTAAATTTGATTCAATGAAGAATATAAATAATTAAATATCCAAGATTCTCATAGACATCATCAGGCTGTCGATAATTTATCTAATAATGAATGTAATATGCCTGAACATTTATATTGCAATTAATGAGGTCCTGCCACTGCTACCGTGACATCCCCTTTTAGGCTCCTATCCTACATAGGTCCTGTAATTTTTCATGTTCCAGCACTAAGCAAGTCACAATAAATTAGGAAGCTTTGGACTCCTATATTAATTTGGGCTGTGCACCAAACCTCTTAGTAGTCAATGCAAAACAATCTATAAGTGATCAGTGCAAAACAACCTATAAAACTCACAATGATCACATTCACCAAATCAATTGTACAGTTTCTACTTAGAAAGCTGGGGCTGCTAGCTAATAGCCTAACATCAATTCCAGCTATGGAGCTTTTGTTTGCTTTTTTTATCCTTAAGCATTTTTCTCTTATCCGTGTATCCAAGGTCATATTCTACAAAAGAAAGGCTAAACTTCCTTTGCAAACTGTTATATGTCTTCATGCTTTTGTATCTTAGTTCTTGTCTTATTTTATATAATACAGAATGTAGCCAATAGTCAAGCCCTCAAAATGTACCAAGCAAAAGCCAGAATCTGGCTTACCCCTACAACCAGCTAGCAGTTCTGAATTTTTAATTGTATAAAATACCCAAATGGGAGCAACCATATGTTATGACAAAAACACATCATGTTGGTTAGCGATGATGAACTCGAAAAGGATTGATAGAAAAACAACCTCTTCACTCATGGCGAAGACCAGAGACAAAGGCAAAGATCGAAGAGGCGGAGATGAGAGGCAAAGCCGTGAAGACCAGAGACTGAGAGATGAGAGGCAATTAGAAAAAGACCAGAGGGAAGGATAAAGCTAAAGATGACCTAATCCCTCCCATAAAACGAATTTTCATTTTTTTAAAAAAAAAAACTACCCAAACAACATTGTTTGATTAAATGGTTAAAAATAAGCTCAAAAACTGGGGAAACTAGTGACCCGCCAGGTTCTTCTAGTTTTTATTGGGTCAAAGCTAGGTCATCGATCGGGTCGACGCCAACTTTTTAAAACCCCGATTTTTAAGAATTGATCAGCTCAGCCAGGAGATCGGCTCCCAATTTTCCTAGTTCAACTTGCTAATCTGATCTGGGTTTGTGAAAAATGCCATATGCTCAGATCCTAAGGCTAGAAACCCTGCTCCATGTTTGCAAAGCTTTGTTTTGTTTCAACTATAAATATATGAGTGGCATACCCATTAATAAATTTTTTAAGTGTAATATTTTGCGTGATAATTTTTAGTTAATACATAGTTATATCTGAATTTAATCATCCCAATTTAAGTAAGTCTATTGAACTCAATTAAAGCCACATGTAGTAATTGTGAGAATTATGAGAACTTTTGGTTATTATATGCTTTGCTTTTTTTTGGGCCAAAAATATTATTTGCTCTGTTATAAGTGGAAATTATTGTTTCTCACGGTTAATTTTACGAAAATTCTCAGGTTTAACAGTTGTGATGAATCAAGCATATTAAATATTAAAGCATAAACCAAAAAAATAAAAATATTTTTAAAGCATACACTTACATCTTATTAGTTTTAACTTATAAAATCTTCTCCTCTATTAACAAAAGTTACGCTAAATGTATTTTTTATTCTAAAAAATTTTAATGAGTATAATTTAATGTATCACAAATTATCAAAAAGTCAAGTTAATATTTTTGAAAAGTTTATAATAAGAGAGGTTAATGTAAATTTTTTAAAACTAAAGAAGATGTAAGTGCAAGTTTTATAAACTTTAAGAAAAACTTTAATATAAATTAAAATGAAAATGGATGTGAGCATATATTCTTAAAACTTCATGAAGAAGTAACAATAATTTATTAAAAAAATAGTACTCCAGCAATGTACTTAATTAACTTTGTTTTATGATATTTGTGAAGTGAATGCTAAGCACTTTAAGATGATTATTCAATAGAGTTGGTCATCAATCTCCCATGACCAAGCAGCCAAAGAAACGCCCTAATCCTTGACGGCCCTTCAAAGCCCAAATTTTATTCCAAGTTTCATTTTAAGGGACGCTTTGTTGAGACTTTTGAGAGACAAGCAATGAATAAGAAGTTTTAACAGAGAAATTACCATTGAAGTGGCAGCCCATTTTAAGACATCAGCACCATCATCTTCAGAAGGAAGAGGATGAGAACTAAAGATATCAAGATCCTTGGTCTCCAAGAAAGGTTGAATTTCATACAGATTCCAATCCCCCATGACGTTAACAAAAGAAGCAATACTTCTAGTAATCATATACTTGCTGATCAGATGTGGCCATAGTTTAGAAATCTCCTTCCAAAGCCGAGAGTCATGGTGTTTGGAGACAACCGTCTTTTCTCCTCCATATTTACCAATGTTAATTTGTACTCATAAGAAAGTTGTCAAAATGGGTCATGGCCTACGGGCCAACATATTTATCCCGTGATTTGAGTGGCTTGCAGCTGAAAAACAGTAATAGAAAAGATAACAAATTGGGGGCTAAGGTGATTCTTCCTACCAAAGATAAACAATTCGTTTTCCAACCACTCGACTTGGAGTTGATTCTATCCATACCTTTAGATATTCCGTGTCATGAGTATTTCATAACGATTTTTCATCACATTTACATTTATATTCTTCTCTAGTGTCTTATATAATTTTAAAACAGTGTCTTACAATGACATAAAAGAACTGAACTCTTCTCATGGGACTCTTTTAAAATACAGTGCTTCTATAAATACCGTAAATTTTTTTTCTTTTTAATATTGATTTTGTCACTATGTGGATGCTTAATAATGCAGAACTAGCAGGGCGGTGAAATCCCACAATTTTCAATTCTAATTTGCATCATATATTAATAATCAATGATGTATCCATAGTACATTTACACTTTCACCTACAAATTAACCCCAAAAACAGCATGTCTCATGCACTTCACTCGGCCATTCCCTACAGGGGAATTAAAAGAGGGCATAAATTCAACATTCTGCTCTAGAGGCAGCAGACCCTACTAGGACAGTTTGACATTTCACATTAACTTAGAAAAGAAAAAAAAAAATCTACTTCTCTTCCATTTGAAAGGAATTTAGTTTTCTCAGCCTCAGATCAAGTTCTTTCAAGACTTCAGGTTCCTGTTTCTTTCTTTGCTTTGATATGGTGTTGGTTGTCATGGAACCTATCTTATCAAATGCCACCTGCAAGTACAAGAACAACTAAGAAAAACTCTAAAATGCTTCAGAAAAAAAGGAGAAGCAAATCCTTCACTGGAAGTTTTCCCTTTTTTTAAATCAGCTTAAAGAAGATTCATATAGTAACACTTTGGAACTTCTTTTTTTTTTTCAATTTGATCATTGTAAAAATCATTTCAACCAAAAGGCTTAAACTGTTAGTAAAGGCTCATTGATAGTTTTATTATAATCTCTAACACACCCTTTTACGCAAAAGTCACCTCTTGGACAAAACACAGGCCCACCAAACCTTCAGCTGAATGCCTGAAATTGCATTATAATTATGAACAGGAGTGGTCACAGAGGCTGTGGTACCATGTCAACCCAAAAGCACAAGTTGTTAGATAAAGGACCATAAATAATTTTATTTTAATAGCTAATAATCATCACTCATAAGAACTGAGAGCAAGGCCTTTTAGACAGACGTGTATTGCACATCTTTCATTTTTAATCTCATTAGATAATGCGAAAAAAATTTCCAACAGGAAAAGAAAAAACTAGTGTGGAATACTTTAGATACATTGAGAAAGTAATAAAAAATATTGTCTTACTGTCAGTAAATCATCAGGATCAAATAGGTGATGAGTTGTCGTCTGCAGAATATTGATTACATCTCCCACATGATGAGTTATAAGCAACTCATCTTCCTTCATCTGCAATTGGAGGTTTCAACTGTTAAACATCCCTTGTTTCATAGCACATTCAGCTATATGTTGGTGAGCGAAAATAAAAAACCAAGCAGAATGCAAAGAACAGAAAGGTTACACAGTTTTGGTACCTTAAAGATTGCCAAAGCTGCATTAAATATAACCCCGGCCCCTTCGTAGAAAAGGACATCCCACACTCGTAAAGTTGTCTGAGAAATCCCATGGAAGATGTATTATTAGGGGAAACCAGTGAAAAAATTCAAACGGATAACTTTTTGGAACAAGAGGAGGATCAAATTTGTAACCCTTTACCCAAATTCCACCCTCCCAACTGGTGAATTCAAATGGACAATTTATTGCAGCATCATTCTAACCTCTGAAGGTAGGCTCTTCGAAAAGAGGCAAAGGAACCACTCGGTGGCAACTAGGGAGACATCAAATTCCAAAGCTTCCAAATGAGTGGCTATCCTGCATTTTCCTTTCCCCAATTTTCAGAAGATACCAAGAAAAGTAAACAAACAACAAAGTTAAGTCATCAAAATAAAATACCTCGGGCACTTTTTAGCTAGTAAATCTTTAAAAACTCTTTGTTCAACATGGCATCCTGATAAGTTAGTTGTGTAGCAGTCATTAACCAGGACATTTTCCAACAGGACAGCTAGCATCCAAAATGCATCTTCCTCTGTCTTCATAACAAGCAACAATAATGCTGCAACATAATTTAACCCCTGGACCAATAATATATAGGAGTCAATAACTAAGAAACAATGTTTTCAGTTATGAATTTACCATATCTGGTCAAAGTAAGTCAAGTATTATTCATATCAAAAGTTAAATAATTTAGAGTGAATTATTTTTTGGAGCATCCAAAGGCACCGTATGAGATTCGCTTTCTTCTCTAGTATATTAGGAAGCACCGGTTTAGAATTATCTGAAGCACATGAGGACTCATAATTTGCTTCATGACATATATATTTAATTCAATCAGATCCGGTAGAACAAAACAAAAACCAGACACAACTTGATAATAAAAAAAAAAGGTTCTGATGGTTGGGGAGCAATAGGAGAATAAGCAAAAAAGGAGGATAGTGCAAAACCCACCTGACAATACCCAACATCAGAATCACGGAAAGAATAACCAACAAGAACACGCCTAAGAGCAGCATGCCCCTCTGTAGTATCCAACCATGGGTGACCAGGGAAGGTTCGTGGTAGGTCCTGTACATACACATGAAGAATGATTTTAAGAAGCAGAAAAAATATATTAAAAACAGTAATAAGGATACAAGTTCTTACTACTTTCAAAGAATTAAATCAATAAGCTATAATCATTTAAGATAAATGCAGTCACATTTGATATCTTGATGGTAATCCTTTTTGCAAACCCATCAAGTTCACATAGTTGCATAAGAAGTAACATTCCAAAAACATAAAAGGCAATATATAGAAGGGGCTTAAATGAAGTTGATCACCAAACTTCAAGTGGTACTGATGGGCAGAATTATCATGTAATCCGAGCTACATCTTGCCTCATTGGCTATTCACACGCTCAAGAACATGTAAATCTCTTAACATGAGCTAAAGCTAACAGGTCCCATAGTGTTGGAACTTGAAAGGTTATAAATTTAGGACATCTGCTTCATTTTATTTTACGGATCTTTCCTAACTCATGATTATCATCCATAAATAATAAAATTTATCACTGGGATGAAGTTTTGAATAAAAGGACACACCCATGATAGCAAATTAACCAGGCCAACAGATAGGTCCATCAACATTTTCAGAAAAATGGGTCTGAATCTTCACAAGACAGATGTAATCTAAAATTTGGGCAATGTGATTAATTCTGCAAACTGAATGAAATATTCACTCAGACTAAAAGTCGTCCTTTAAAAGTTAAGCCAAGCCCAATTTTTTTATTATCACAATTATCACCATCACAATGCACGCAGGGCTGAAGAACTCACATGATCAATCTGTCGGGTAGCAGCGGTGACCTTCCCCTCCACTGCTTTTGTCAAATCATTGTAATAACTCTCAGGCACCGTGGACTTTTTCTTGGCCGCCCCTGATAATGAAAACCAGATCTTAGGCCGAAGAACTGGCGGAATTCCCTTCCGAATTAACTTCTTCAAAGTGATAGCATTAACGAGCGCGGAGAATTTCAAGGAAGACTTCAGGGCACTAGATTCTCCTATGGTAGTATGCAAATACCAATTTACACCTTTGCTAGCTTCCAATGCCCACCATGCCCGACCCTGTTGCCTCACCTTCTCTCTTACCTCATTTAACACGTTGACATCATCTACATTCCCTTCTACCGTGAACCCATAAAGGTCTTGGAATTTTACGGTGAGATTTGCTCTTCTGGAATGGATGCTGGGCCTCAAAACTGATATTTGGGATTGGTATTCAAAGGAAAGGTCTAATTTGCTCCGAGTTCCATACATTTTCCTTGGGGCTATAGTGACAGATCAAGAAAAATAAGCAAGAAGGACTACAATAGAGGGAGAGAGAGACAGAATTGACTCTTGAATTGGAAGGGACCTTGTAAAAGAAGAAAATCACACAAGTCTGAAACCATTAAATGGTCTATTCTGGGGCGTAAAGGTCAGAAATTAGGTGGAAAGAAGCTCCAAATTTTCCTCCTAAACAAGGGTCCAACAATATTGGATAAGAGAAGGTTAAGATTCAGAACTTATTAGGAAAAACAAAACTTACATTTAGGGAAGCCATGAAAGACCCTTTTGTACCATTAGAGAAAGCTCGAAAGAAAAATTGAGCTTTAATGTCTCCTACGAGTGAGCTCATCTATACAAGACTATTAAATAATATAAAAAAGAAAAAAGGGATTTTTTTTTTTTTGTATATTCAAAGACAGAGAAAAGACCCACAAAAACCAAAGTTAAAAAAGAAAAGAAAACCCGGAAAACAGATCCATAATATCAATGTAATATACAGAAAGAAAATGATGAGAGAAATGAACTCCTGCAACGGTTTCTAATTCAGGAACCAGAATACTCTGACAACGGAATGGATAATAAGAGAGAGATGACTAAGAACACACAAAAATATATCACTGTAATATACAGAGAGAAAATGATGAGAAAAAAGTGAACTCCTGAAACGGTTTCTAATTCAGGAATCAGAATAATCTAACAAAAGAATGGATTATAAGAGAGAGATGACAAAGAACACACACACAAAAATCAAACACCGATTTTAGGGGGCATTAACGCTTAGAATAAGGGAAAATAGAACGGAAATATAGGTGGTGACCTGAGCTATGTTACGTCATACGTGGCTTCTCTCCAGTGGTACAATAGCAAACAAAAAGAATGGTGTGGAATTTCTGTGGTTTCTTTTTTATGGTAATTTAAATTTTTTTTTTAAAAAAAATAAAATAATTATTTCTTTCATTTTAAATTATCTATCGTTTAAGGTAATAACACAAGAATTAAGGTAGTTATTAAATAGGCTTTATTCTAGTAAAAAATAAGTATACTTAACTAAATTATCTTTATTAAAGTTAACTTAAATTCTTATTACTATTCTATTAAAGATAATAATAAATAAGGATAATATTAAAAAAAATAATAATTAATAAGTAATATAAAATAATAAATAATTTAAAATAAAATAAAATTTTTAAAACGATAAATAATTTAAAATGAAAAGAAAAATTATATATATATATATATATATATATATGAACTTGAGACTTTGACTAAATTAATTATTATTTTTTTATACTTTTTAATTAATTAAATTATTTTTTAAGAGAGAATGAGATAATTTATATTTTAAAATTTAAATTTATCAAATATTTTTTTATTTAAACATATAAATTAGTTTTATAAGGAATAATAATAAATGGTTAAAATTTAAAATTTTTTAATATTTAATTTATCATAATATATGTCAAGATACTAATAATATATATTTTGTTTTATTAAATAAATAAATTTATATTATTTATTGATAATATTTTATTAAAAATTATTTATATTATATTAAAATTAAAAAATTAGAGAAATATTAAAAGACCCTATTCCCATAAAGTGTCAAATGAAATTCAAATTCTTTAAAAGTGCTTTTTGCACCATGTATTTTACAAGGTGTAAAAGACATCTTTGAGGAATTTAAGTGTAGAATAAAGAGCATCCAATGATATTTAATAATAATTTTTTCAAAAATGAATATACAAAATGTGCAATAATCGTGAAAATATCATTTAACATCTTTATTTAGTCTAAGTATATTGGTTAAGATTGCATTGTTGATGGCAGAACCTTGGAGACACGAAATGACTGAAATGCTCTTCTATAAAATTTCAAGAACTAGATAAAGTAGTTCTTTGTATAAAACCAAAAAAAATTAAATATTTAAAACAACATCATTCTCATATATGTAAAGAATTAAATACTTATAATACCAAAAAATAAATATAACCTGCAGCATTGGTTGTGGCCCATCATCTTTATAGTAATTAAAAAAAATTAATTTTCACTTGGTATAAACAATTTAAAATTTTTCATTTTATGATATAAATAATAAATTTTGAGAGTGATATGTTAAGTAAACAAACTATTTTTATGCTTTTCACTGACATTTAGAAGTATTGTGTTAAAAGCAAAATTGAGAGCCATAATTATTTCACTCATTTTGCTACATGTGGAGCTCCCAATATAATTAGAAATTTCAATTTACTTGATTTCTCTTAGCAGAAGATTTTTCATTTAGTTTTTCATGTAACTATTTGTTATTATAAATGTATAAGAAATTGTAATAAGTTTTGATCATTGTATCAAAAAAATGAATAAATTAAAGTAAGAGAAAAAAAAAAGTTTTGATGAATGCATGGTTTGGTCCCATTTGTTAACTTTCTTTGGGTTGTTAAGTTACAACACATTTTTCTTACAGTATTTTACTGTTTTTTATTTCTTATTACCTTTTTCTTCCTTATTTTTTTATATTATTTGTCTATTTTCTATTTCTCGTATTTTTTTATAAATTTTTTAAAATTTTTTTGAAATTCTCTACTTTTCTTTGAATTTTTTTTGGCTTTTTAAAGAAAAAATAGAGAATTCTAAAAAGATTTTAAAATTTTTTCAAAATTTTTTTAAAAAATACAATAAATAAATAATACAAAATAAAAAAAAATAGATGGTGAGAAATAAACCATAACGTGTTGCAAAAAATTATGCTATAACTTAGCAAAACTCATTTTTTCATTATCTAACTCTTTGATATAATAATAATAATAATAATAATAATAATAATAATAATAATAATAATAGAAAAATAAAATATCATTATGAAGATTTTAAAATTATTTTTTTAGAAAAAATATTTTAAAATTGTTAAATTTAACACGAAAAAAATTCACTAATAATATATATTATAGTGAATCATACAAGAACTAAGTATATTTTATTTATGGTATGTTGAAAGCAATTGATTCTGAAACTTATTATTAACACATTAAAGACATAAATTATTTAAAAAATAATTGATGAGAGATCTAGACACAATTAATAAAAGATGGTTTAAAAGTTTGATATATTAATTTTGTTATAATGAAAAAAGATTAATTTACCCAGAGATCTTGAAGCTTGATGGTGTTTGTAATGATAAGGGGTGTAATGGGTGGAAAATTAATCATTAGTATGATGGTAAAAAAAAATTAATTAGAATTTTCAGACTGCTTAAGAAAGAAGGTGGAAGATGTGACTGTCCTTGGTTTTTAAGGAGCAAATTATGGTTAATTATGAGCCTTGCATTAGAGGAACTGCTTACCTTGATTGCACATTTTCTTTTTATTATTTTTCTTAGAAACTACATTTGACTGACTCGTGACTCATGAGGTGGGCCTCTAAAATATCGGAGCATTTTTATCACTTTTCATTTCTTTTGTTATGTCAAATCTACGTTGCAAAGCAAATTATTTTATGAATAATTTATGATATAATATTATTTTATAAGTATGTAAATATACTCATTTATTTTTAACATTAATTGGTAAAAGACTAAGAAATAAAAATAAATTAGTATATTCAAATATTCATAAAAGAATAAACATAATTTTAAAAATAAAAATACTAGATTTTATATCATTAAATTTGAAAGAAGATAAGGATTTTACCACTTTGTCCATTCATATTTCCCATTTTCATCATAAAGCATTTATTTTTTGTAAGAACAGAAACTTGTAAGGTATTCTTTGTTTTCTTAATGATGAAAGCTTAGCTTAAAAATATATATGTTTGCTAATTAAGTTTTATTCTTTGTTTGCTTGTTTGTTTGTTTTCTTTTTGTTTAGCCAAAAGTGATGAAATCAACTTGATATCTTTAGGTTATATATTAAAATAAAGTTTCTGATCACTTTTAGTATTATATTTTTAATTAAAAATATAAATAAAAATATTTCAATTTTTTTACTACACAATATGTAACTGTTTATATTTTATATTTACTTATAAAATTTGTAAATAATTTTTAGAAAATCTTTCTTAAATTGCCTTAATGCCTTTTACCATTTTAAAATAATGAACGAAAAATACTAGCTTAAACTTTTTTATTATAATAATATGTAATTTT
Organism: Ceratonia siliqua; assembly: GCA_034509205.1. Taxonomy (NCBI): domain Eukaryota; kingdom Viridiplantae; phylum Streptophyta; class Magnoliopsida; order Fabales; family Fabaceae; genus Ceratonia; species Ceratonia siliqua. The sequence continues at coordinate 30,557 of JASKGM010016833.1, forward strand.
TTAATATTATTTATAAACTTATAATAAATATAAAAAAATAAAAATTTCTGCATGCAAAACTCTAGTATATATTATTATTTTAACAAAGAATGTCAAGAATTGTCAAGTAAGCTGTTCACTGTCTGTTTTTGGGTAAAATTATCTTGCAACATTTAACCTTTTTTTTTCTACCAAAAAAAATTATAATTTTCTTTTTCTTTGATCAAAACATAACTGTACTTCTCTCTCTCTCTCTCTCTCTCTCTCTCTCTCTCTCTCTCTCTCTCTCTCTCTCTATATATATATATATATATATATATATATATATATGGTGCCATGGAGATTAAACTTAAATTCTTTCACAAATGATTTAAACTTCTCATTATATATTTTATTAATAAACTTCTCATTATTAAATTGCCCTTAATTCCAACTTCTATTCTTGTATGAATAAATCATTTTAAAATTGAATTATTATAATTAAATTAATTAGAATAATTTTTGATAGATATTAGGATATTTTACTAACCCTCTATTCGATTATGGATTTTTTAAGTTCACTTACTTGCCGTGATATTATTTTTTTACTTTATTTAAAATTTTAGTTCACCAGTTTCATCCACGTATAAATTTTTTTCCTCAGCACACTGCTTTATCGTAGTAGAGATGAACTGAAGTCATTCAAAGCCAAATTGAATATTAAATTATTTAAATTCAATTTAGGTAAAGATATTTCAAATTTGTTTTCAAGCTAAATCAATGTGATCTAATGATGAAAATTATAATTAGTACAAAGGACTTTGTGTCATCATGTATTAAAAAGAAATTAATAATGCACTTGATTTTAATTAGAGTAAATTAACATTTTATTTTATCAAAAATATATTTTCTTTCAATTGAGTTTTTTAATATTGAATCTTCTAAATTTAGTTTGTTAAATATATAAGTCATTTTATACTCTTTTAAGATTGGTAACCAAATTAAAAGAACTTGTATATTTGAAATATCAAATTAAGATTTTTTAACAAAATAAATTGAGACGATTTATATTTTTAAATAATTAAATTAATATATTTTAATATTAAAAAATTAAATTAAAAAGACTTAATTTTTTAAGGATTAAATTAAATTTAAAAATTACAAATATAACTAAATTTGATAATTATTAATTTCAAAATAGATAAATAAATGAGTTAATTAATAAAAGAACCTCAAATCAAATATTTTATTATTCAAATTTACTCAATTATATAATCAGAAACTAATTAAAGTTTTGAGTGTAGTTGAATGGCGATCAATAAATTCCCAAAAATAATAAGGACAATTTAGTCAATCAAGACACCTCGCGATTGTGATTGGCATATATCTACAGTTCTGTGACCCCCGTCAATGGTTGTTTGGAATTGTGCGAGGCGGCTAAGTACGGGGCCCATGTGGTGGGACCTTCCCTCACATTGGTGGCGCCAAATAGGATAGTACCTCGTGAGGGGCACTGTACCTTAAGCCAAACGACAAAGCAGCACAAAATCACAGTTGGCACTATCTTAGCAATTTGATCAAGATATAGGGTGGTTCGCACAGGGATTCCCTTAAGGGGGCGTTTGGTACCAGGATTCTTTAAATTTTTTTAGAAATCACTAATTAGGAATCTTAGTTTCTTGCGTTTGGTATAGGGATTAAAAATATTTTTTCAGGAAATTAGGATTCCCAAGAACACATTTTAACCAAGTTTCACACAAAAATTTTCCCATGTGGAGGGGTGGTATTCTTAGATTCTCACCCCATGGGAAAATTTTGGGGTATGTACATGATCATTTTACCCTCTCTCACAAACCATTATGCTACAACTTCAAACTCCAAACCCCAAACCCCAAATCCCAAAACCCAAAACTCCAAACCCTAAACCCCCAAACCCCAAATCCCAAACCCTAAATCTCAAACCCCAAAAATTAAACATTTAAATCCCAAATCTCTAACCCACAAACCCCAAACCCCAAACTTCCAAACACCAAACTTCAAATCCCCAAC
>JASKGM010016843.1:0-32559 GCA_034509205.1 Ceratonia siliqua
GAGAGAGAGAGAGAGAGAGAGAGAGAGAGAGAGAGAGAGAGAGGGAGAGAGAGAGAGAGAGAGAGAGAGAGAGAGAGCTCTCTCCTTATATTTGTGTTCTGCAGTTCAAGCTCTGAATGGCTGCTCATTTATTTTTGCATTGCCTTACAGCCTTATCCGTATGGAGTAAACTATTTTTATTTTTGTTACATGCTAGGTGTGTACTCTTAATTTGTAACAGAATTTTTTGTTAGCTTCAGGTGATTTTGATAAGCTAACAAGGGAAATTCTTTATGCATGGCGGAGCACTATCTATATTGTTTTTGGTGTATTTGGCTTGAGCAAAACACTCATCGTCAAGAATAGTAGTATTGTTGAGAAGTCTATAAGAATAAATCTTATAGATTAAGGGACTAGGATTTTATTATTATCTAGGAGTCTAGTAGTTATCTCTGAACATTATCTTAATTATCTCTTAGCTAGGGTAATCTTTTATAGTTTTATTTAGATTGCTTTGTATTTTAGATTTTGTCTTTAGATGTTTATCTTGTAGTTAAACTTTATTTCATAGTAAAATAAATAAAAGGAGGTACAAGGGATGATTAGTGTGGATTTTCCTTCAGCCTAAACCTTTTATTTTAACCCTAAATTTCAACAAGTATTATAAAGAAGAATTAGAAGTTCCATTTTTTTCACTAATCAAAATAAAAAAAGGTTCCTTTTTCAAAAAACATAATCAACAAGAACTAGCAATGCAGCTCGATCAATGAAATTCTTCCATAGAAACACAAACAATTTCATGGTCAACACCTGAGTCACCGTACTAAGAGTTGAAAGAGTAGTAATCACCAGAATCCATAACTAGGACGACCTCTAATGTATACAAGGAAGGTTATTACTGGACCTCCTATAAAAAGCAGTATTGGTCTAGAAGATTTTAAACCTATTTTCATTTTTTTAGTAAGAGAATTTTTATTAGGGAAAGGAAAGAAGGGATACAAGTAAAGGGGAGGACATAATTTCCTCCTCAACAAAGACAATAAAGAAAAACAGGAAAGTGCAAAAACAAACTCATCAGTGCAATAAAGCTATCGAATACTCTTTGTATCTACCAGGGAGGATCACACCTAACAAAACCTTTGGCAAAGTTTGAACACATTTGCATCATTTCACTCTATTTCTGGTTAATTTTACCATTTCCTATCCCACTGTTGCTCCGTTTAGTAACTACCAGAGGCAAAAACTCTGAGCTTTCTCCAATAATACTCCATCTCAAAAGAGAAACCTTGTACCATGCATTTAATTGGAAAATGAAGGTCTTCGGTATATGATGCTTTAAAAATATTTATTAGAAGATAATTATAACTAGCACAAACAGGAAAAAGAAATTAATGCCACATAAGAAAGAAGCAAAAATGCCATGTATTTTCTCAACTCATCTGTAAAAATGGTTCACGATGCCCGGGTCCAGCTTCTTTAAAGTGCACCCTTCACTTTGGAAAATAACGTGTAAGCGGGTTGATTTTCGCACATGCATAGGTAGTTATTTAATTACTCTTATTTATAAAAATTTGAACAGTTGATTTTTTCAAAAGTGATTATCGACTTGCACTTTATTCTTTGAAATGCAAAGTGCAATTTAGAGGAGCCAAATTCCACATTGCCCACACATGCAAGGAGGCATAAAGGTTTCATTCACTTGGCACAATGGCATGCCACAAGGAGGCACTGGAACAACAAACCTATCCAGCATATCCGACAAAAAGGATGGCGGCCACAACCAGCATCATAGACCTTTTCACGAGGATAGGTTTCAAAACAGATCTCACCAATCAACTGCCAATATAAGAATGACTTTTAGAGAAATATCACATTTATTTATATTTATATACTTGAGGTTTCATATTGAACCTGAACATTTTCTATACATGTAATGCTTACCTCTGTATCCTCTGTACAATCCACAACAGGTTTCTCCAACAAGCCAACAGTCCTACGAACATTTTCTTCATTTGCAAACCATTCATCATGAACTTTACTAATATTCCTGTTAGTACATGAAGTAAAAAAATTTAGAACACCAATGCCACAATAATAAACAAATGAAGTTTTGAAATTTTCTACAAATTTTAATCCTATACAAGTTAGTTTTAGAGTAACACGCTTATAGCTCTTTTAGTTTTAATTTATATTGGAAGTTCTCTATTAACAAAATTGTTGACAAAGCTTATATTCTCTAAACACTATATGAATTTTTTTTTCTCTTAGAAATCTTCAAAAGCAGAATTCAATGAAGTAAAAATCACCAAAAGACCAATTTTTAATGCTTATGAAGCTTAAAATAAGGGAGGTTAGTATAATATATATTAAAACTAGAGGGGAGTGGGTATAAGTGTAAGTTTTATAAACTTTAAGAAGGATTTTAGTATAAATTGAAACTATAATGAGTATAGGTTTTAAAAATTTTAGGGGAGCTAGGTAATTTACCTTAATTTTACCTCACATTCAAGCAGAAATGCAATTATAGTAGCGAAGCAGTATACAAGCTGGTGTCTTGATCAGTGTTAGAGTATGATTAACTCTGTTAATCACTCTGTTAAGTTAGTTTCATTACTGACTGTATTGGTTCAGGTTGAGTTACTAGGTAATTAACTAACCTTTCTATATATAGGTGCTCCTATGTATCTCTTGTAATCAGTATTTCAATACAATTCAGATTCATTCTCTCAGCTTCTCTCTCTCCCTCTCTCTCTCTCGATCTTCTATCTCCATTGTTGTGTTGTCTTCATAGCTCAAACGCTGCCGGTGATTGTTGCTCCGAATAACCAGCTCATCAGCATAAAGTTGGAGGAGAGCAATTTTCCCCTATGGAAGCAACAAATTGTTGCTGCGATCAAAGTCTACAGTCTCGAAGGCTACATTTTAGGAACTCAACCAATTCCTCAACAAACTGTTCGAAATGAACGAGATCAAGTTCTAGTGAATACAGAATACAGAATACATCAATTTTAAGAGGCAAGATTCTTTGCTTCTATCATGGATTCTTTCTTCTATTAGCCAAGGAATCCTTCCTCAATAGTAGGTCCAAAAATTCAGCCAATCAAAGTACCTCCAGGCCAGTAAATGCAATGATAACTACAGCTGGCTCAGATGATAGTGAATCAGGGAAGTGGTATGCAGACTCAGGTGACACTAATCACATCACAAATGATTTTAACAATCTCACTTTTGGCAATGAATACAGTGGAACCAATCAAGTGCATGTTGGAAATGGTAAGGGCCTCAAAATCTTACAAGTTGGCAAATCTGAATTGTTGTCAAGACATTTTGGTCAAATGCTAAAACTCAAAGAACCTATTGCATGTGCCTTTGATTAATAAGAATCTAATTTCTGTATCTCAATTCTGCAAAGAGAATGCTGTGTATTTTGAATTTCACTCACATTGTTGCTATGTTAAGGACAAAGCTACCACGAAGACCATTCTTCAAGGGACCCTCAGTGAAGGTCTCTATCAATTTGACCTTAACAAAATAACCAAAGGTAGCAGGACTAGAGAGTTACCACAGTCTGCTTCAATAAAAGGTTCACAGTTCTGGTTACCACTGCTGGAAAGGACTGATTATTTTGTTTCCAAAGATTAGGCCATCCATCAATGTCTATAGTGAAACATGTGCTTAGGGACCGTAATATTTCTCTTCTTGCAAATAAAAATTCTCAGCATTTGTGTAGTGCATGTCAAATAGGAAAACAACATGCTCTTTCTTTCTCTAGATCAGAAATTGTATACACTGTCCCCTTGCAATTAGTAGAGGCATATGTATGGGGGCCTGCTCATGAAACCTCTAGAGATGGACTTAGGTATTACCTATCCATTGTTGATATGTACACTAGGTATACATGGCTATACTTCCTCAAAATAAAGCTGAAGTTTCTGAATATTTTCTGCACTTTAAAACAACTGCTGAGTTTCAATTAAATGTCAAATTAAAAGCTATTCAAACTGACTGTGGAGGTGAATTTAACAGAATATTCAAGTATCTAAATGAGTGTGAAGTGGTTATCAGGAAAACTTGTCCATATACATCACAGCAGAATAGTGTAGTGAAACAAAAGCATAGGCATGCGGTGGACAACACTGAGTTTCATCAAGTCACATGTCCAGCCATGCCCACTATTGTCCCATCTACCTCAAACCTATCATTTGGAGGTACTCCTAGTTTGACTGAGTCTGTAGAAGTGCCTACATCTGGATCAGATGAGCATATGAGTCCTGAGTTATCAAATGTTTCAGGAGGTGAGGTTGGACAAAACAACAATGTAATTCAAGAGGAAATTGTTGGACAGAACAATATTGTAATTCAAGATGAAATTAGGACATCTAATGTGGCTAAGTTACCATCTCATCACATGATGACTCGTGCCAAGCATGGGATTTTCAAACCACAATTGTTCCTCATTGACTTCACTTCAACTGAGCCTAATACAATCCAAGCAGCTCTCACATATCCCAAGCGGAGTGAGGTAGCAGCTGAATTTGATGCATTGCAAAAGAATCAAACATGGGAATTAGTTCCTCTCCCCCAGGACTAGAGAGTAGTTGGCTGCAGGTGGATTTTCAAGTTAAAAATAAAATCCAGATGGTTCAATTGCAAGATATAAAGCTCGGCTGATAGCAAAAGGTTACCTCCAAGCTACTGGGGTTGACTATTCAGAGGTGTTCAGCAGTGGTGGAACCAACTACCATAAGAGTAGTGTTGGTTGTTGCTGTGTCAGAAGGTTGGCCACTAAGACAAGTTGATGTCAATAATGCTTTCTTGAATGGAGACCTCTATGAAGAAGTCTTCATGGATCAACCTCCAAGGTTTGAACAATATACTGCTAATGGTCAACAGATGGTTTGCAGATTGAAGAAGGCAATATATGGTTTGAAACAAGCCCCAAGGGCTTGGTTTGACAAGCTTAGCAACTTCCTTATAAGCATTGGATTTGTTTCCTCTAGGGCAGATCAGTCCCTATTCATTAGTCTCTGTGAATACTATTATGTTTTTGCTAGTTTATGTGGATGACATAATAGTGACAGGGAATGAGTCCACCAAAGTCTAGGAAGTCATTGACAAGCTCCATACTGGGACAACTCGGCTACTTTCTTGGAGTTGAGGTCAAACTGATAAAAAATGGTATTCAACATACTCAAACAAAGTATATTATGGATTTACTTACCAAAACAAATATGCTTAATGCTAATCCATTACCAACACCCATGACTGCCAACACAAAGCTGTCTGCCAGTGAAGGAGTTCCCATTAATAATGCCCAAGAATGTAGAAGAGTAGCGGGGGCTTTGCAATATCTAACATTGACAGGGCCTGACATAGCCTTTAGTGTCAATAAAGTGTGTCAATATATGCAAAATCCTCATGACACTCATTGGACAGTGCTTAAGCGAATATTAAGATACCTTAAAGGCACAATACATCTGGGACTGGTGTTCAATAGTGGCTCAACTTTAAACCATGGTGTGATAGACTGGGGCTCATGCCTAGATGATCGTCGTTCTACATTAGGGTTTTGCTTTTTCCTTGGCTCTAACCCTATTTCTGGTCATCTGAGAAGCAACACACTATTGTTCGATCAAGTACAGAGGCAGAATACCATAGTATTCCAAGCAATGAGTGAGTTAACTTGGATTCAATCCCTGTTGACAGAGCTGGGAGTAACCATTGCACAAACTCCCATGTTATGGAGTGACAATCAAAGTGCAGTGGCACTTGCAGCCAGTCCTGTGCTACACTCAAAGACTAAACATGTTGAGTTAGACATTCACTTTGTGAGGAAAAAAGTATTGGCTAATCAGTTAATTGTATCACATGTGCATGCTCAAGGCCAAATAACTGATATCTTTACCAAACCACTGGTTGTCTTTGTTCAGTGTATTTAGGGAGAAGTTGCAGGTTAAAGCAGGGAGTTGAGTTCAAGGGGGAATGTTAGAGTATGATTAACTCTGTTAATCACTCTGTTAAGTTAGTTTCATTACTGACTGTATTGGTTCAGGTTTAGTTACTATGTAACTAACTAACCTTTCTATATATAGGTGCTCCTATGTATCTCTTGTAATTCGTTTTTCATAATACAATTTAGATTCATTCTCTCGGCTTCTCTATCTCTCTCACTCTCTCTCAATCTTCTATCTCCATTGTTGTGTTGTCTTCATACCTCAAAGGTTATCACAGAGATTATACCAATTATAGTAGCGAAGCAATATACAAGTGTAAGTTTTAGGAGAGGTAATAACTTGGTGTCTTGATCAGAGACTATACCAATTATACTAGCGAAGCAGTATACAAGCTGCAAACTTCGGAAGGGATAGCACAACTGAAATCTTCGTAATATCGTCATCTTGCCGTTGACGAATGTCGTTTTCACTCAAGATCGTATAGTTTGGCTGGAAAAGAAAACAGCGATTCTTAGATCATAAGAAAACAGATGTCCTAATATAAGCCTGTAAATATTATTCAGCATGGCAATAATAACTAGTCAAAAAACTTTACTTGATAATAGATACTCTGAACAAGAGAAAACATGCAAAAAGACCTCTTGCAACTTAAAGAAAGAAGTAAATCACGTGATGACCGAATAAAATTCCTACATTATATGAGGATAAACAAATCCTTAGTAATATTTAACTTTTTTATAAATAAAAATATTTTATTAATTTTAATATGAGTCAATATTTAAAATACTAATAAGGGTTGATCTCATGATAAATATTTGTAGTCTCTAATAAAATGGTAAGTTTAATAAAATAAACTTTAAGCTAATCTTATAAAAAAATATATTTTAATTATTTTGTTGATAAATATTAGTTTCTTGCATCATAGAGTTTTTTACACTTTTTTAATGATAATTTCATAAATATTATATCAAAAGCTAGATGAGAATGGACATAAATTAACTTTTGATAAAATCTAAATTAATTAAAAATAGTTAGATATTTTAATTAAAAAATGTAAATACTTAAACTTCTAATCAAATTTAATTTTTTAAGAAAGATTATATATTTTAATTAAATTTTTTCCTCTAATCAACTCAACTAAAAAGATAATAGGAACAAAAAAAAAACATAAGAAATTTTTAAACATAACTACTAATTAAAAAATAATATATAAATAAAATATAGCACTTTAATTAATTAGAAAAGGATAAATAGGAGCTAAATATATAATTGAAGAGAGAAACAAAAAGAGCTGAAATACAGTTAGATAGATAAGAAAACAACTAAGAAGATAATTGAACAAAAAAATAGAAACAAGAGTTAAATGTTAATACAACTAATACAAAATTAATTAAAGTATTCATTTAACGCAATTTTAGAGTCAATTTGACACAATTTTAGTGCGTATAATCAGGCGGGTATAACCTATGCTAGGTCAACTTCCTGATGGAACGCATTATTTTCTAAATATTCCTTTACATTGCATTATAAATTCATATTCGAAACCAAGTATAAAAAATCAAGTATTGTATTCCTCATACTTTCATGAATGGACAAAAATAAGGGGGGAAAAATGATGGACACAGAGAATATAAAAACTATAAATTTATATGTTTACCGATATAAAAGTTGCTCTATTTTTAAAATATAGTTAATGAGAAAAAGAAAACATAAGCACAATTAGCTTGTCTCAAAGTAATATTATTTGTACACCATTTTTTTTTTACACTTCTTTTATACTTTTGTTTTTAATTATTGATATATTATATTATTATTTATAATTTATCATCATCATTATTTTATAATATATTAGTAGTTAAAAGTAAATGTGTAAGAGATATATAGAAAAAAGTAATGTACAAATAACATTATTTTATAATAGACCAGAATGATGGGTTAGATCCAATGGCGGATCCAAAAATTTTAATTAGTTGGAACAAGAAATAGATTATAAATATTTTTATCAAAAGAAAATATTATAAATATGCATAAATGATCAATCATGTGGGGGCAAGTTTTAAATTTTTGTGGGGGTAAAATTATTTTCACATATATTCAATTATTATTAAAATTAATGAATCCTACAAGCTTACAAGTGCATTGGTGCTTAGATCTCCAAATGTATTTGTTGATTTCTTAAAAAGTTTTCTTTACATTAAATGTATTTTTAGATTCTCATTTTCATTTTTAATTTATAATTGAACTAATTACTTATGAAAGAATGAATTTTGAAATGTATTTGTCTATTTCACATGAAATTGAGAGTTAAGGGAACTGTAATCAGCAACAGGAAACACGGTTTACATTTGCCCAAGCGTGTTTTAACTCATTGATACATTCAGACAACATCGAAGTTCTTACATTTCCTGTCTTTTGGATAACGTGATATTATTAATAATTAAAATTTTCTAAAAAAGTATATAACTAATATATTATACAAATTAATGACATGCTTGAAACTAAATTTATTAGAAATTTAATTAAATTCTATAGTTTAATTATATTTTGTGTTTATAATAAATCTTAAATTTTTTCACAGAAAAAATAAATCTTAAATTTTATATTTTTAACTGAATTTTATTGTTTAAATTATTTTTAAAGTGATAAAATTCAATTCAATTATCAATTTTAGAATATTTTAATATTGCATAAAAATAATGATTGGCCGGTGAAAAGTTTTTTTGTCATTGAATAAATTATTGATATTGAAGTTTTATAAATTTTGATAAAATTTTAAAAATAATAAAAGTCACTATTTTTATTTTTTAGAAAAAGTTAAATTAAATTTCATATTAAATTACATTTAAATAAGTCAGCTTAATTAAAGGGAGTTTCTAACCTGCTCCTGAGTATTTGATACTCAGGAGCAGGTTTTTAATTTTTAAATTTTTAAATTTAAGTTTTTAAATTTTTTTATAATTTTTATTTTAAGAAATAAGTTAAAAGGATTTTAAAAAAATTGAAAAAAATAAAAAAGAATTAAAATATTTTTTTTTACTTTTTTTTGTTTTCTTATTTTATTTTTTGAATTATTTTTAAATGAATGTGTTATGAAAATTGTTTTTATTTTTTTAATTTTTTTAATTTTTTTAATTTTTTTAAAATTATTTTAACTTTTATATTAAAATAAAAAAATTAATATTTATAATTTTAAAAAATAAAACCCTCCTCCTGAGCATCAAATGCTCAGGAGTATGATAGTAATCGCCTTAATTAAATTCTGTACCAAACACAAGCACACGCGCAAAACCAGAATAGAGACAGACTCTTCCAGGTGATTCTAAGCTCCTCCTAAGTGTTGCTAGGAGGAACTTTTTCATTTTTTTAAATTTAATTGTTAAGTTTTTTTTATTTTTTATTTTAAGAAATAATTTAAAAAAATTTTAAAAAAAATTTTAAAAATAAATGAAAATAATTATTTTTATTTATTTTTCATTTTTCTACTTTATTTTTTGATTTATTTTTAAATATTTTTGATATAAAATTATTTTTAATTTTAATTTTACTGTTTTTAGTTTAAATACAATTTTACTTTCTAACCTACTACTTAATACTCATGAGTAGGTTTTATAAATTTTATAATTTTTTTTTATAATTTATAATTTTTTTAATTTTTATTTTAAAAAATAAGTTAAAAAAGATTTAAAAAATTTAAAAAGTATTAAAAAAATTTACATAAAACATTAATCAAAAAATAATTCAAAAAAAATAATAAGAAAACTAAAATAAAATCTTTTGATTCTTTTTTTATTTTTTCAATTTTTTTTTAATTTTTTAAAATTATTTCTTAAAATAAAAATTATAATAAAAATTAAAAATAACTCCCCTACTCATGAGTAGGGGAGAAACCAGCGAAAGGGTATTACCGTACTCAATATAGCATAATAAGTACCTCGTGAGGGTGCTTTCTATGCTACCCGTCAATAGCAATATTCAGGGGTAGCATTTTTTATTTTTTTAAATTTAAAATATAATTTTTTTTATTTTTTATTTTAAAAAAGAATATAAAAAATTAAAAAACAGAATAAAAATAATTATTTTTATTTATTTTTTATATTCTTACTTTATTTTTTGATTTATTTTTAAATATTTTTGTTATAAATTCTTTTTAATTTTAATTTTAATTTTTTAATTTTTTTATATTTCTTTTAAATTATTTCTTAAAATAAAAATTTTTTAAAACTTAAAAAACTAAAAAATAAAAATAAAAATAAAATTAAATTTCTCCCCTACTCTGGGAGTAGGGGAGAAAGCACCCCTCATGAGGATCTATTTATACCCTTACTCGAGGAGGAATCATTAAAGAATAAGGTGCTATTTGTTTTAGTTTTTAAAAATAATTTTTTGGTTTTTTTTATTCTACGAGAATAAAAAAATTCGTTTACGTGACTGTTTTCATTAGTTATTTTTAAAAACTGTTTTCGAAAACAGTAACTAGAAAATAAAAAAATAAAAATAATTTTTTTTGTATTTTGGCTTATTTTCTTCATTTATTTTTTAAAAAAACACAAAAAATAACTGATGAAAATTTTTTACCTAAATAAATTTTTTATTTTTTAGTTCTATAAAATTATTTTTTAAAATTATTTTTAAAAATAATAAAACAAAAATCGCTCAAATTTTAAAGCTTTAACGTTTCCAGCATTTCCAGATTCGTTTCCAATAACGACAAAGCAAATTTCAGAGGTTTCGGTTTCAAAATTAGCTTTAGCAGCGGGATTGATATAATAGTCAATTTTTTTTGTATTTCTGTAATACTTAAAGTTGGTATAACTTTTATGAAAAAAATAAATATTATTTTAAAAATAAGAAAAAACTTGAGTACTATAAAGATGATTAAAAAAAATTCATAGTTCAAAACAATTGACGAAGAGAACAAGAGCACCACCCACCTGCCGACGATTTGAGGTAGTTTCCTCCGACTCTTCGTCGAAACCCGCCCCTTCGCCGTCATCACTATAGGCCATATTGCTGTCGTCGCTATAGGCCACATCCTCCTCCTGGCTGTATAAGTCATTCTCATTTTCTTCAATATCGTAGTCGTCATCTACCCTCGTAAATATTCTTTCCCGGAGAGGAAGAAGAAAAAATTGAAATTACACTTTGAATGTAATTTAATTTCTTTCAAACAACCACCCATTTTCAAGCCAATTAAATTGTAAAAGGTTACCACATAATAGCTTGAAGATCCTAGACCTGTGAAATCAGTTTTAGTTGGAGTGATTTTCACTTTGAGCCCTCAGATTTGAGTCAGATAGCCCTAGGTACATCCAAATTCCCCAAATTTGTTTAGTGCTTAGATTCAATGGCCCCACATAGAAGGATAAAGCAGGGTGAGTCGAGCAATATGATGGGGCGATATTTGTGTCGTATGTAGCTAGCCGCCGCTAATCAAAGGATATGGTCCATCATTATATTCTGTGTGAAAGGCCGATTCAGGAGGCGAGTAGGCATTTTGGATTTGTTTGATCAGCGGATCAGTCTCTCCGAGGAGTTTCTGACTATTTCGAGACCAGTATACCCTGTGTTGATTCATCAGTTTTATGCGAACTTGGTTCGGACCAGTGTGGACCTAGTGACATTGACAAGCCAAGTGGTACGTAAGAATTTGCTTTTGGATGAGTTTACCCTGGTGAATTGTCGGTGGTAAACCCCAGTGGAGAACCCTTGATGCGAGAGGAGTAGTGGATCACGAATGGTGAGCCCACAGAAGCATTATCAGTGGGTAATAGAGATGGAAGAGCCGCCTTAGGTGGCTGTACGTCCTAGAGTGACAGAGGTATCATTTATTACATGGGTACTCCACGCTTTAGTGACCTACACCATTCTACAGCGAGGAGGCCATCGATTAGATATTACTTATGCAGATATGCATGTGTTGGCCCACATCAGGGCATAGAGGCCTTACAACCTGCCTCGCCTACTGTTAGTCCCCATGTAGACCTTGTTGGAGCAGTTGCAATGGTCGATGCCATATAGGATCTTCCTCAGTCACTTGTTTCGACAGATGGGCATCAATGTTGAGAATGAGGTAGATATTTTCTATCCCACCAGTTTCTTTGGGACTAAATCCTTTATCAATTTAGGGTTTCATGAAGAATGAGGGCGTTATGTTCGTGCACCCCCGCGGTGGGCTACGGCGCAGGTTTAGGAAGAGGTAAGAGAGGAGGAGTTGCGGCAAGAAGTGGCAGGAGAACAGCAGGTACTCCCACAGGATGAACCATGTAAGGAGCAGACACTAGAGAACTTATATTAGATGATGATATGGATGGAGGATTATATGAGAGGTTTGGAATTTGTCCAGGACGGGGGCGAAGCATCAGGCCGAGATCTTGGAGTATATGCGACGGTAGTAGAAGTAATATCAAGTTAGGAAATGGATTTTAGGAATTCTTGTAGCTGAAATGTATTTTGGTTCAATGTAAGCACGCAAGGCTGTATGTAAAATTTGAAAGAGAACGTTCTAAAATGTTTTGTACCCAGTGATGGGATGTTATGATGAAATAAAGGAAATTGGGTTTCAATTAATTGATTTTAGCTATGTAGACTACTAGACCGTACATGATATGTGTTTGACTGGTATAATTATGAGTAAGCAAATTAAGTAATCAAATGGAGTGTTGAAATGGATTGAAAAAAAAGTAAATTTAATACCAATAAGGGTAACAATGGATAATTAAGCAAGTAACATTGAAAATTCAGTTGAATATAAACTAAGTAAGTGTAACGAACTAAGAATTTGAAAATACAAGGTATGTCAAATAATCAATGAATATATTAATAAAAGTCTATATATTGTATGTATGAAAGGAAGCAGGCATATGAAGGGACAACTTAATTAGATCGAAAGGGAAGAAATATAAGTGAAATGAATAGTTAAAAACAATATCTAGAAGATAACCAAGAACCTAGGCAGTAAGGATTAGAGATGTGGTAACTGGGAGATAAATGTAAAACTTAAGATATATTAGGTGAAGGTAGCAATGCCCGAGGAAGCGAACAAGTGTAATATAAGAAGAAAAGTATTATATCTTGGTTGAATTGACAAAAGGATCAGTATTGTCATTAAAGGAATGCAAAGGATATTCGAATCAAGTCATGGAAAATCAAGTGCATGAATATTCAAAGGAAAAATAGATTGAGGAAATGATCGCAAGAATGTGTTGGCAAAGACATTTAGATGTCTCAAATTTGAGGACGAATATTCTTCAAGGGGAAGAGATTTTAATACCAAAAACCAAAGAATTCAAGTTCTAAAATTTAATCGTGTAAACCACAAACGTGTTGACATGCATCGAGAGCAAATGTTAAGGAATTTCAACAAACCAATTGCATAAAAGAGAATAAAGGACCTTAAGCAACTGCATCTAGAACAGCTTCTGGAAATATCAATGTTTGTAGGGTTCAGTCGACCGAACCACTTATACCAGTCGACTAGACACCTTGGGACAAGAAACTTGGGAAAGACTTTGGGAACCTGTCCTTGGGGTTTTGGAGAGTGATCAAGGTGGATATTTTTTATCGTTTGATTTCAGGTAACCAATTCTTAACCCTTCTCTAGTAAATTTTGTGTACAATCCTTAGAGGATCTCAAATTTTCTACTCCATTTTGGTTGAATTATGTATGCATATAGGTTCTTAAAGGTTCCCTAGAGTTGCCTTCGGCGAGTAGGGAACCAAGAGCTACCTTTTCTCATCTTAGAGAGCTGAAAGTTGAACCGACATAATTACTTAAGCGTCAGATTACTCAATTTGCAGCTATTTTAAGGAGTTTTGTGGAGCTATTCGGTAACTCAAGGAATACCCGAAACACTTCGGGATGGCCTAGGAAGTGTTCAAGACTCAAGAGCAAATGGGACTCTAGAGCGACCAGAGGTAAGTAGGTCTCACCCTAAATAGTGCTATAGCTATGAGTGGATAGATTTTGATTGGTTCAATACAATGGTTGCATAATTAGTGTATAGTATGATAAATTGGAATGTTGACTATATATAAAAGTACAAAAGAACAAGTAGAGTATGAAATAGTATTGGCTAATGATAAAATAGCAACTAAATGAGTAAAAAGAAAATTCGGCGAATGAATGGAGTGTTATAATAGATAAAAAAGGGAATTGATGTGTATAAGATGATTTATGTTTGATATATGTTGTATGGTATTTATAGCGAAGAATGTGCACTTTTTCTATGAGTAGGGTTGATTTCATATTGAAGGAAAAATAGTTATATTAAATAAAAGGGATATTGTTCCGCGAAATAAGTCATATGAGAGTTGAGGATATAGTTGAGAGGAAAGTTTCATGCATCCCATTGTTTTAAGTAAAAACCATAAACTATTTGAAAGTTTAATTTTATGATAATAAGTTTATCATTCTGAATAAGCAGATTTTCTTTGAAATACAGTTATTTGAGAAATTGATTATGTGTCTTAATATTTTATTGATGACCCTTACTTATGTCAACTTCTGAGTTTATTCGAAATTATGAAAAACGATATTTATGTTTTATGATTGGTTATTTTCTGAAAGACCTATGGCCAAGCTGGGAATGGATACCTTCACCTATAGGTGAGTGTTTGGCCATGGATACCTTCACCTATAGGTGAGTGTTTCTAATGACAATGCCTACGAGGAGAGATTGTAATAGTATGGAAATGATGACAATGCCTACGAGGAGAGATTGTAATAGTATGGAAATGATGACAACGCCTAAAGAGGCATTGAGGGTACCGCCAATCTAACTCCAGTTGCTACAGATAGGATGAGAATCACTACAAAAAAAAAAAAATGGTTTTTCTTACTATAAAATTTCATGAAAAATACCTTAATTTCTATGAAAATTTTTAAATCTCATGAAAATTTGAGCGTGACTTTTTTTATGGGATGATCATGGATTCTCTCACGGAATAAAGTCCATGAGCACCATTCTCACAGAAAATAAGCTATGCGACTGAGTCTCATGACATATAAGCCATGAGAATGGTGCTCACGGCTCGTTCCCATGGCAGATATGCTGTGAGAACATATTGAAACAAGGAATGATGATTATGAGTGCGAGTTCTCACGGACATACCAAATTATATATTATAATAAAAATTTAACAATTTAATATTGTTATAACTATTTATTATATTATAATATTCATTTTAATAGTTATAACTATTCAATATGTTTAATATAACCAAAGAAATAAAATTTGTAAATTTGTAAATAAATAAATAAAATTTAATATATATTTAAATTGAATAAAAATATTAATATAAATAAAATAAATGTGACAAAAAAAATTATTCAAAGAAATTAAATGGATATGCATTAAATTCATGTTTAATGTAAAACTGTTAAAAATTAAATACATTAATCATTAAGATCATCTGACTTAAACTTAGTATCAATGACGTCATCGGAAGGGGACTGTTTATCAGCAAAAAGGGAGGGACAGAAGTTGGAAGGATAATAACTATTTCCCTGATCATGCTCTATAGCCAGTCATTTAGCAGGGCCTTGACTTGCTCCTGCACTTGCGCCTAAACTTGCGCCTAGACCTGGCTCATGACCTCGTTCAATAAATATTCAGGAACCTAGGTGGATGACTGCGGTGGATGGCTTGAGGGAGGAATCTTGACCAAGTGCAGTGGGTCTCAGAACCCATCCCATAGACCCACCCCTTTTTGTTCACCCCACCCACAACTTTCGTTCACAGAAGGATGTTATCAACGGAAGCACTCCTGGGTTCGGGCTTTGCACTCCTCATAAGATTTCTGCACAAGTTAAAATATAATTATATATAGTGAAAAATTATTTGAATGACAATTAAAAGGAAACATATAATATTGAAGTTTAATTAAATTAAATTTAATTGACATAAGTTTTCTTAGCGTGTGGATGGACTAAACCCTTACTCTCACTGTATTGAATATGCCGGAAGACCTCAGCAACGTCAACCAACCTCCCTAACTTTTTTGACAACAAACAATGAATAAAAGTCTTATAATACTAAGTAAGAAATTAATACAAGTAAATATAAGTTAATAAAAACCTACAAGCCTCTTTTTATCCTTGGAGATAAGGAGGCTTCCGCCTCTGTGGATGGATGCACCCCAACTCCTATATCGGTTCAACTTGTTCCGAGCTGAGTCACACTTGAATTTGGGGATGCCAAATACTTAAAGAGCTGAGCATTGATAGATTCCCCCAACCATAAGCCTGTGACTTCCCTATTCAGATGTCTCTATGGGCTACTCGGATGTTGTCAGAGTACTTCATGTCCCACAACCCTTCGAACCATGACTTCCTCCTCCATATTCCCAATATAATTTGCCTTCATTAGAAATAATAGAGTTAGAGTAAGTAACCATTAAAATGAAGTTAATTGAATAAGAAATGTGCAAGTTTGATTAATACCTTAAATTGGCTCCATCAGTGCTCCTGCACCTCATGAGGAGTATCTTCAAAGCATTTATAGGCCTCCCGCATCATGTGGTTCCAATTTGAGGTAAAAATATTATAAATTTGTTATAGGATACGACTATTATATTTTTTTAATAATTAATTAAAGTTCGATAGGTGTACTTACGCATTCCCACATGTGATTAACCAAGCGCACCCATTAGTGTGTATGATGCCAAGTAAGGGATCGATAGATAAGAAGCTAGCACTCGCTTGGGAGGTAGTTGTCGGCGGTGTCGCTGCATCTGGGGTAGGCAGACTGGATCTAAGACAATATGGATATGGCGTCGATCTAGAAGGTGTGGGTGTCCGCGTCGGTGACCAACCTAAGTTGGACATGAATCGACACAGGTCAACCTCAAGGTTAGAGGAGGCAGCAACAGCCTTCTCCTTACCCTTCCTTCTGGAGTTCTCAAAACTCCTTCCAACACCTGACATACTTAATATTTGACCACAAAATATGTCTTTATGTGAAATATAAATACTTAATATTTTTATGATATTTGATATTTGATGACATTTATCAAAAAAATTCAATTTATTACAATTGTGTTTATGTGTGATTATTTGACTGAATATATTTTTAATTATTAATTAAATTAATACATTTTTATTTTTTAAGTATCTTTAAATTATACATGATAATTTTATTATATATTTAATGATATTTATAAATATTTTTTTAATTTATTATGATTATATTTGCGCATGATTTAACTAATTATATTTTTATTAATTATTAATTCAGGTAATATATTTTTATTTTTTAAGTAATTCTAATTGATACTTGATATATTTTTACTAATTATTAGTTAAAGTTAAATATTGTTTTCTATGTATTTTTAAATTAGAATTGATAATTTTATTTGATATTTAATGATAATTTTAAATATTATTTTAATTTATTATGATTATATTTGTGCCTCATTTAACTGATTATATTTTTATTTAATTATTAATTAAAGTTAAATATTTTTATTTTAGAAGATTGAATTCAAGAGATTATCATAATTATCAATCTATTGTCCACCACCACCCCTTAGTCCATACACTTAAGAATTTCCTTCCATCTCACTAAAATGTAAATACTCCCCCCCCCCCCCCTTCCATCTCAATATAGATAATGATATTTGCAAATATTTTTTCAATTTATTATTATAATTATATTATGTAAACTATTATATTTCAACTTTGCAAGTGGATTCAAGGCACTAGTTACAAAAAACATGGATCAATCTACCCAAAAAAAGCATTTATCATCATAGAAAAATAAAAAAAGAGAAGAATACAAGTATCATATATGTACCATTTAGACATGCAAAAATGAATGCAGAGAGTCCAAGAGTACTTGACTGCCAAAAATAAAACATAGACGATGATCCTCATCTTAATGTAGTGTTTTTAAAATGACCCACAATCTGAGCATAGGAGATCATAGGTTTAGAATTCAGATTATACGCATAAGACGGAGAAGCTGGACCTTCCTTCAGGCTCCAGCTTTAGCTTCTTATTAGCTAGGGACCAGCCCAACTTAATTCAACCCTTCACTATTCTAATTCAACACAACTAAACGATCCACGTACAATTCATAAATCATATCAACTAATTAAACCCAACATTTTAAAATTAATAAAGTAACCAAAACCCAATGGTGATATGTAAAATGAAAGGAAGAGTGCAATAAAAATGAAAATGGCACTAGTCAAGGTCAGATTCATAATTTTAGATTTTTGAGTAATGCAAGGAAAAGTAAAAGCCTAAAATGCAAAATAGTAAAACCAATAACTAAATCAAACTTGCTAAAATTAATTAATTAAGAAGCAACTAACTAAACCAATTTAACTAATAGTGCATTAAACAAATTTGAAACCAATTAAACATGAAATGATAAAGCAAACTAACTAATAAAACATTAACCAACTCATGAGGCATAATAGAAAATCAATTATAAATTAACCGCGTATTGACCAATGAAAATTACCACACTAATTGCAAGACTCAAAATTAACAAATAAATCTATCAACTTTGTGAACATTGGATTTTGTCCAGGCATAAAAATAAAATAACAAATAATAATAATAATAATAAAATAAAAAGAATAACACACAAAAAAATGAAAAAGCCCCCACAGGCCCAATCCACCTGCACTGAAGCCCAAACCGACTCACCAACCTAGTCCATTTGAACAACCTTGACCCGGATCCAACCCCATAACCCGGATCCCCTACATACCTTTCCCCCATTTTCCTCACGCGTGACTCTCCCTATGCTTCCTCTCAATCGAATCGCTCTCTGCAAAGACCCTTCACCCACTTCTCCCCACACAACTCTCTGCGCACCTCACATACCTCGTAAACCACTTCCATTTCATTCAGTAACAACCCCCAAATCACGCCTCTTCCCCAATTTTCCCCTCTGCAATTTCACCTTTCCTTTCTCAGCTCTCTGCTTCGCTCTTCCATCCACGCAAATCACTCCCCTAATCTTCCACGCAAATCGTCCCCTCTGCCACAAATCTTGCTCAAGCATGCGCGACAAGGCCGCTATTGACGGGATTCGCCGCTACCATAGCAGGATGATGTTTTTTGGGTTATAAATGAAGATTTTGGTCCGAGAGAGAGGGAGGCGACAGCAAGGACGACAAAACAGCAAAGGAGGATGAGTTGATTTCTGGGAGCAATTTGGGGTCAATTTCCAGAGGGTTTCAAAAGAGTGTTTCCTGATTCAAATTCTAAGCTCCTTTGTGCGATAATCCAAGGAAGGCAGGACTCCCCCCCCAGACGTGGCTCTTTGTGTTTAATATGCCTGTTGATGGTTGGGTAGCCTTCTGTTTCCATCTCCTGGTGATTTAATCTCGAATGTAAATTCATGGATTGTGAGTTTTGTATGTATAGTTTGTTAGGTTGATGTGGCTACAACTTCAAGGTCGAATTTGTGTTTTTTTTTTTTGTTTCGATGTTTACTGGAACTTCCATTCATACTGTGGTGTTTGATTCTCAAGCTGTTTGATCCCCACTCTCAGTTCCAGTTATAAATTTTTTTGATTTCAGGGATTTTCTTTTCATTTGTAAATTTGTAGAGTGTGACTCTGAGCCCTTATAATCTTTTGGGATTTTTGCATCTGGGTCAATTCTTTCAGATGATCTAATTTGAATTTGCTTGATCTATGGGCTAAATCTTACTCTATTTCATTGGTTGGATTTTTCAATTGCTGGTTTAATGGTTGAATAAATCATAAGAATTTGGCTCATGCTTTTTGAAATGATAGAATATGAACTGACTGAATCATGGTGGTCTGATTACATCAGATCCCTACATTGCTTCATCTAACTTAGCTAACTATTGTAATTTTCATGGTTTATGCTCAGGCGAGTTGCTGCTTAGTCCTAAAACCTGCTTTTTGCAATAATCTATTTTGATTGGGTTTGCACCTAGTTATCCAAGAGCATTAGGTATTTCAATTCTAAAGTTAGGTTGTGTTTCCTTGATTGGCCATTGGATATTTATTTGGATACCATGATCAGTAAGGTAGTGTGCACTTGGCTGCTTTGTAGGGTTTTCCCCCATCCTAAATAATTCTTTTAAACATAAACATCATGTAAGAAAAAAAGGCAAATAATTTTGTTGCTATATCTGAACCGTGGTATTACCTGTTGGTCAAGTTGGCAAATATTGAAAATTAAAATAGATCAGACACTTGTTTATGGGGGCATTTATCATTTTAAAATAGCAAGTTTTTTTTGAAAAGGAAATATGTGATCTTAAGGCTTTATTAAAAAAAACTAAATTCACAATTTGATAGCCAACACTAATCTCACCTTGATATACTTTCAAGTAGAAATAAATTCAAAAGAATCATTTATTAAAGGGCCTAATTGAATTACACTCAAAATGGGTTCAAGGCCCATCAGCAAATTTCATAATTTTAAAATGGATTTCAACGATCAAGTAGGTTTTACAAGGAAGAAGGGGTTTCGAAGGATCCCAATAGACTTAATTAAACACTTCAAGTAGGGATTCAATACTCTCCAAAATTCAAGTTTTAAACCCAATATTTTCAGGAATACTATTTTGACCCCATTATTTATTTAAATCATATTCTTGGCGCCACCACTTTTATGAATTACATTATGGCCTCACTATTTACTTAAATTGTATTTTTAGCCCAGCACTTTTATAATTACGTTTTTGACCCCATGATTTCCATAAATTACATTTTGGTTATGCTATTTGCATAAATTATATTTTAACCCTAAACACTTCCAAAAATCTCATTTCTCACCCTGATACTTTTAATCTCAATTTTGTCACAAAAATTAGGTGAAATAAAAGATGATTAAAAATAATTACCATTTTCATTCGTGAACGTCTAAAAGACTTTTAGTAGAAGTTTACTTTTTCCAAAAGTTCTAAATCTTCGTGACATATAGTGGAGTTACATACTCTCCAATGTCCTAAAACCTCATGGGGTTTTAGTGGAAGTTCATCTCCCCCGAAATTCCACTTATTTCTCTTTCTAGACTTTCAGTGGAATTTTATTTTCCCAAAGTCTTGATTTTGTCGGGCATTCAGTGGAGATATATTCTTCCCAATGTTCCATTCCTAATTCATTTTTCAGGCTTTAAGTAGAATTTTATATTCCCCTAATGCTATAACATTCTCAGTTTGAGATCATATATCTCGCTTAATTAATTTATTCAAATATTCTGAACTACGTTGACCTTGATCCCTTTCGGGGTACGTAAGAGCTTACTTGGTAAGGCAAGTCTAGTTATTTATTTCTCCATCTTTGTCTGTTATTATTTTATTAATAAAAAAAGATAATTTAAATATAGTAAAATTATTAAGCACAAACAATTTAGGGTAACCGTCCTTATGGATGGACATTGTAAGGTGCCTAAAGGCCCTACGAATTAGACTCCCGAACCATTTCCTTTGATTCCAAAGGCCAATTTTCCTTTCTGTTTTTTTAGGATCCCAATTATCCTTCTAATTAATTGGTATCGACTCTCATTTTTTCTGCGTTTTCCCTTACACGCCCAAAGTCATAAAATGATGGCTTTTCACCGGCCGTCATATTGTGACAAACTTAAAATTAAACAAATAAAAAATCAGCTAAACTAAATAATTTTAATTAACAAAAAATTAATAAAAGAAACCAAACACTTAATAAATCTAACGGTACTAAGAGATTAACAAAACAAAACTAAGAACTAAGTTAATTAACAAAATACATGCTAAAAATTGAAAAGCCCCAAACAATAATTTTAGGATTTAACTTTACATTCAAAACACAAATTCTTAAAATCAATTAATGGCAAGTGTACTATAAGTTAAATGGAAACTTATAGGAAGCGAGAAAATAACTAAAATTAAAGTTAAACAAAAGGAAAAATAGAACACCCAAACTATATAAACTACAACTAAATAGCAAACTATGGAGTGAACAAGGTAAGAGAATGACCAGAAAATGGAGAAAACAGGCGGCTTGGACCCCAACTAAAATTCTACAAGGGTTGCACTAGCTTCTCCTTCTAACTGTTGCTCTCTTTTGCAAAATCTCAGTTGTTCTTCTCTCCTCAATTCATGTTGTGTTGTTCCTTATGTAGGGTACCTGAGTGTTCTCCTACACTACTCTACATGACATCGTCAGAGGTATATTGTTCTCGCTGTGCGTTTACACCTACTGCTGCTATAAATTTTGCTGCTCTTTATTGTTTCCACAATTCCACTGTTGAAATGTTGTGCATTTTATCTCATTTCTGTTGTTGCCTAAGCTGCTGTGTACAAAGCTGTGCGTTTTAGCTACTATTGTGCATTGATATGCTTAATTTCTACACTAATTTTATTATATTTTTACTCTCAATTTTATGCTAGCTGATATTTAATTTCCTTAATTTATTAGAGTTTTTATTTATTTTATTTGTTTTTTCTTTTTAGAAATAAATTAAGGAAACTTTCCTAAACAAAGGAGGAAAACGTTGAATCCTAGTTAGAAGAGGGAACCAGCAAAAGATGGGAAACAAAGAGAACTCTTATTTTGATGAGGAAGAAAAAGAAACCAGCGAAAGGGAATATAAATGAGGAACTTTTTGACTAGAAAAATAGGCAGCTGAGTTTGGAGCAAAATTTGGTAACTACAACAGAGTTCTTGAAGGCTTCAAGTTTGGAGATCAAGATTTTTGGGCTAACATTATTTTTATCTTTGAATCTTTTGACTTTTCATCTATGGAATTTATGATGTGGATTGTATCTTTGTCTCTTATTTTACAACTCCATCTAGATATTTTATCTTGGATTACAATTCAAACCTACATGTAGTATGGCTTGATTTTATTTCTCATATATATCAATTAATTATTATTGATTGTTTTCTCTATCTCTTCTTAATGCTTCTAGTTAACTGGCCATTCATTAGATTGAATTAGGAAACCTTAAAGACTCTGGTAAAAGGATTTGGGCTTTTTGCCTTGGGTAGAGAAACATATGATCAATGAGCAGAAGCTTTGAGATCGTGAAAGATAGGAATATACTTACATGACATGTGTAGCCATAGAAAGAGTTTAAGCTTAATGAATTCTTGATTAATAGTTATTCATAGACATATAAGGTACCTTTAATTGGGAATATTTTTAATTGACCATCGAATAAGGCTTTTAGATAAATTAGAGCTCTTGGCTAACAATCAGGATAATTAATTAAGTGATTATGGAAATAATTGAGGCATATGAAGTGTATGGGAAGAATGTAGTCCTAGGCTTTTAAGCTTGGTGAATTTCATCTTTGAGTTAATTGTTTGGCTTTTTCTTACTTGATTTGATTAATTGCAATCGTTTGGTTTAATTAAAATTAGGAAGGATAATTTCGATAATCAATAGCTTGGTAACAAATTCTCGTGGGAACCATACTCTATTAACCACTTTATTACTTGTTAGCGATTTTGTGCACTTGCGTTGCATATTTGCCCAACACACATTTTTTGATTCCTTGCATTTTTGCGGTTCCTTTTTGCCTAAATATATACACACAATATCTTTATTCCTCCATTTATATATATAAAGGGAGGAATAAAGATATTAATATTGTGTTGTGCATGTGAAAAGATATTATCCATTAAATCATAAGTTATAATATTAGCAAAAACATGCTATTAATAAATTTAAATCACAACTTGGATTTATGCCTCTTAACCATTTTTTCAACTAAAACTAATAATAATGTCATAAAATAATTGAAATATATTAGCTATAGATGTATAAAATATGCAATAGTTTAGCTCAATCACAATCCCAACTAGCATTTTGCTAATCCTTGAGCAAAATAGTGAAAATTAATTTAGATGAATATTTCACAAATATTGACATCTAAACAGAAGCAATCAAACATAATTATGAATTCTCACAAAAGGTGACACATGACAATTCAACCCCAGGAGATATATCTGTTGACGTGAGTTGCAATATATGGGTAGATGAGAGAAATTATAGAAGAATGATGGAAAGAAATTCTTTCCATCACACATGAGCATAATTATAGGAACCTGATTTGTATAGCCTAAAATAGAAGATTATTCTAGTCGTATATATGTGTAACAAACGATTATGTAAAGAATTATGAATAATATATAGAACAAAATATTCTGACATGGTATAAGAGCCTAGTTCTGGGCTTTTTCGTTCCTACAAACCCTAATAATTGACGTCCCTTACCTGACCAACCATGTCGTTGGATTTTGATATAGAGCACTACACTGGTGCATCTCAGTCTGATTCCATGTTTACTGAATTCACCATAAAAATTGCTGAAGGTCTCAGCAAAGTCCAAACACCGACCCTATCCACGAATCCCCCTGCTGCTCCGATCGCCATTAAGTTGGATGGCACCAACTATGCCCTCTGGTCCCAAGTTGTCGAGATGTACATCTCGGGCAAAGACAAGTTGGGATATATCAATGGCGATTTTCCACAACCACCGATGACAGAACCCTCCTTTCGCAAATGGCACACAGATCATGCCATTGTCAAAGGCTGGCTAATTAACTCAATGGATTCCTCATTGATAGGGAATTTCATTCGGTTTCCTTTAGTTTTCTTCTGCAAAAATGGTGTGGGACTTCATTGCTACCACTTACTCCGATGGTAATAACACATCTCAAGTCTATGACCTTAGGCGTCGTGTGATGCAGCTGAAGTAAGTTGGAGCCTCCTTAGAGCAATACTATAACGATGTTCAGGGGTTATGGCGTGAAATTGACTTTTGACGTCCTAATCCAATGGAGTATACATTTGATATTCACAAGTATAATACTATCCTTTAAGAAGACTGGGTGTATATTTTCTTGGATGGCCTTAACGATCGATTGGAAAAAATTTGGGGTGACGTGCTGCAACTCTGTCCATTCCTTACCGTGGAGCAAGCATATGCTCAAGTCCACCGCGAAGCAATTCGCCAGATTGTTATGCTCGCTGGCAGCACATAAGCTGTTTCTAGTGCTGTTCTCTCTACTAAAGGACTTCGGCTTGGGTCTGCCAACCCCACGTCTAACGTACACAATGGGAAGCAGAAATCTTGTCCATTGACTGAAGGCTTGAAATGCACCCATTGTGGCAATTAGAAGCATACACGTGAAAATTACTTTAAGTTGCACGGGTTTCCTGATTGATGGAATGATCCCCAAGCTAAGAAACGTCATGACACAGCTAGCAAATATGAGGGTCTTGGCACCGCAGCGGTGGCTAATGCAGAGTCTTACTTGTCTTTTACACCACCAGTTGCCCACGGTTCAGACATTTCCTCCTCTTCTGACTCAGGTAACCTTGGTTATGTTTGTTTTAGGTCACCTGGTGATGCTAAACGTGGTGCATGGCTGCCGGACTTCGGCGCCACTGACCACATGACATTTGATACTAAGGATTTCACATAAACTTCCTTATTGAGACTTACCAATATCACCAATGCTAATGGCGTTATTTCCCCTGCCATTGGTGTGGGCACCATGACCTTTACTCCTACTCTAACATGTTACTTGTTCCATCACTATCTCATAAGCTCCTCTCTGTCAGCCAAGTGACGTCCGACCTTAATTGTATTATGCTAATGTACCCTGCTTTTTGTCTTTTCTAGGACATTCTCACCAAGGAGATCATTGGGCATGGTACTAAGAGAGGGGGCTCTATTATATGGAAGACTTTAGTGTGGGCAAAGCACATAACATGCATCATTATGTTAGTGTCAAAAAGAAGGAGATATGGCGTTGGCACCATGGTTTAGGACACCTTTCATTCACCTACATGAAGCACTTGTTTTTGGATTTATTTTCTCAATTGAAACATGTTGATTTTCAATGTGAAACTTGTATTTTAGCAAAAAGTCATAGGGTATCTTATCCTTTGCGTCTGAATAAAAATGATACCCCTTATATTTTGATGTGTGGGGTCCTTCCCCAATTACTACTGTGTCAAGGTTCATATGGTTTATGTTGTTTGTTGATGATTGTACCAGCATGAGTTGGCTGAATTTGCTAAAACATAACGATGAAGTTTTCGGTGTGTTTAAGTCATTCCATGTTATGATAAACACACAATTTTCTACTAAGGTTCAAGTGTTTCGATTGGACAATGGTGGTGAATATGTTAATCACCAATTTCATGATTATTTCGAACATCATGGCATTCTTCATGAAACTTCATGCCCTCAAACTCCTCAACAAAACGGTATTGCCGAGGAAAAAAATCAACACGTTCTTGAGACTGCACAAGCTCTCTTAACCGGTGCCTATGCTCATTCTTGGTACTGGGCTGATGTGCTTACTACTGCTGTGCATCTCTTGAATCGAATCCCTCTAAAGTGTTGGGGTTCCAAACACCATTACAAGCTCTTGCAGCACATACTCCCCTACCCACATTCTTGATGCTTCCACCCCGTGTGTTTGGGTGCATTGCATACGTCTATCTCCATAAGAACCAACGAACTAAGTTAGACTCGTGTGCTCATCGATGCTTATTTTTGGGGTATGCATTTCATTAAAAAGGCTATAGATGCTATAACCCTAATTCTAATCACACCTGTGTCTCTATAGATGTCACCTTCATGGAAATCGAAACTTTTTTCCCACCAAATTCTCTTCTTTAGGGGGAGACTGGACAGGAAGAACCGAAATGGATGGAGCTAGACTGATCGGGCTTGTCTGAAGCACATGTGGAGCCGATGCAATCAGTTTGTGTTCCTCAAGCTCCTGAACATCAAGAAGTTAATCATCAAGAAGTCAATCACGAAGCTGCAGTTTCTTCCCCCTCTGTAGTACCCAAAGAGCCAACTCTTGAGAATGACCATGAGGTAAGGTCTTTGAACGCTAATATTATAGAATCTCTTACTGGTTATGTATTACCTCACAGGGACAATCGGAGGAAACCACCAAGCCGCTACTTACCAAACATTGAGGAAAGAAGATCACGATATCCCATTGCCAATTATATGTCCATAATAGGGTTGACTGAACCTCTTAAGACCTTCATGCATAACATTTCTACTCATCATGTTCCAACAAAAGTGGAGGAAGCCATGGAAAACCCGAAGTGGACTCAAGCCATCAAAGAATAAATGGAAGCCTTAATGAAAAATTAGACATGGAACTTAGTACCATTACCGAGAGGAAAGAAAACAGTGGGGTGCAAGTGGGTGTTCTCTATCAAACATAAAGCTGGCGGATTTATAGAGATGTACAAGGCAAGACTCGTGGCAAAAGAGTAGACACAAACATATGGTGTAGAATACCAAGATACTTTATCTCCAGTAGCTAAACTAAATACTGTCAGAGTATTGTTATCTCTTACAACGAACTTAGATTGGCCAGTACATTAGTTTGATGTGAAGAACGCCTTTCTTCATGGTGATCTTGAAGAAGAGGTGAATATGGACATTCCTCCAGGTTACTCAGTGACCATAGGTACTAATGCGTATGCAAGTTGCAGCGAGCTTTGTATGGATTAAAGCAATCGCCGCGGGCATGGTTTGAGAGATTTAGCTTGGCAATGAAGAAGTATGGTTTCAAACAAAGCAACTCAGATCATACTTTATTTATAAAAAGACAGCAGGGCAAGGTAACGACTTTAATTATCTAGGTCAATTACATGATTATTGCAGGAGATGATAAAGAAGAGATATCACGGCTCCAAGGGCAATTGGCAAGTGAATTCGAAATGAAAAATCTAGGTGGGCTTAAGTATTTTCTGGGAATCGAGGTTGCTAGGTCAAATCAAGGCATCTTTTTATCCCAAAGAAAATATATCCTAGATTTACTATCTGAGGTTGGATTATTGGAGTGCAAACCGGTTGATACCCTGATTATGCAGAATCACAAGCTTAGGATTTATCCGGACTAGAAACCAGCTAATAAGGGGAGATATCAATGGTTAGTTGGCAAACTAATTTATTTATCTTATACTCGTCCAGATACTGTATATGTTGTAAGTGTGATGAGTCAATTTATGCATTGTCTAAGTGAGGAACACATGGAGGTTGTAACGCGGATACTGAAATACTTAAAGTCATCTTCAGGGAAAAGGGCTTATGTTTTCTACGAATGATCATTTGGAAATCAAGAGTTATACCGATGCTAATTGGGCTGAGAACATTTTAGATAGTAAGTTGACCTCAGGGTATTTCACATTTGTTGGTAAAAACCTTGTGACATGGAGGAGTAAGAAACAAAATGTGGTAACACTCTTTTGTGCTGAAGCAGAATTTCGAGGAATGGCCAATGGTTTGTGTGAACTTCTTTGGCTGAAAAGGTTATTAACTGAGGTTGGTTTTGCTCCCACATTAGAAATGCGTCTTTTTTGTGATAATAAAGCTGCCATAGATATTTCTCATAATCCGGTTCAACACAATAGAACTAAACATATGGAGGTGGATCAACACTTCATCAAACATAACCTCGAGACTAAACATAACCTCGAGACTAAGATAATTTGATTCCTATTTGTCAAATTTGAAGACCAGCTAACAGATATACTTACCAAAGCCATGTTTAGCAAAGAGTTCTACAACTCACTAGTCAAGTTATGCATAAGGGATTTGTATGAATCAACTTGAGGGGGGGTGTTGAACTTGAGTTGCAATATATGGGTAGATGAGAGAAATTATAGGAAGAAGGATGGAAACAAAATTCTTTCCATCACACAAGAGCATAATTATAGAAACCTGATTTGTATAGCCTAAAATAGAAGATTTATTCTGGCCGTATATATGTGTAACAAACGATTATGTAAAGAATTATGAATAATATACAAAACAAAATATTCTGACAATATCCACCAAGACTGTCTCAACAATCTTTCACATAGATTAGGGCAAATATTTTAGAACTCATATGTGTGCAGCTAAACTACCTATGTGTTCCTCTTTACTAGCCATGATTTGCCTTAGGATTTTCAACCTTAAGATTAATCATTATCGATTCTAACTACCTCAAAGCCAAGGGACTAGCAATTTTCAAGCCAACTTTGTTTAAAGGTTGAACACTTAGGCCCTAAAGTTTGGGTAATTGTTTCTAGCCCTTCACTTAGAAGAGCTCTTTAAGCCACCTTCAACTTTTTTGTTTTTATATTATATTATATTATTATTTTTTGAATATGAAGCATGGCTCGGTAGTCCTGTAGTTTACTTCTCCTGTGTTAAATTAGTGAACAGTAAATGAGGAATACTACAAGTGTACACATATGCATATTGTCCTTCAAAACTTGCCCTTCATTCTATATATTTTTTATCAAGTCACATCTCAATGAGTATAGCACCTTGGTGTTTCAAGCCACACATCAACCAAATGTGATGCATGGAAATCATGCTCTATGCTTATGCTTGAAAATAAATATTTATGACATGGACCTCAATAAATTAACTAAGGAAAACAAAGTGTACAGAGACAAAATTAACAAGAAAAATATATGAGAGTTTAAATTTAAGTCAATTATTCCCTTGTAAAAGCGCAAAAAACTTGACTTAAGATTGATAAGAAAAATTAGGAATAAAATTCTTAGATTATCTCTTCAGGAAAAGTTGATTAAATTCAAACTCATATAAAATGGTAGAAATATTCACAAAAAGAAAATAACAATGGAAATGGTGATATATACAAGGAGTGGAAGAGTGCAATGAAAATAAAAAGGACACTGCTCATGAATTAAATTCATAATTTTTGAGTAATGCAAGGAATAGTAAAACCTAAAATGTAAAATAGTAAAACTAATAACTAAATTAAACTTACTGAAATTAATTAACCAAGAAGCAACTAACTAAACCAAATTAACTAACAGTACATTAAGCATTAAATTCAAGACTAATTAAATGCCAAATTATAAAGCAAACTAATTAATCAAACATTAACCAACTCATGAGGTAAAACAAAAAACAATTATATATTAATCGCCTATTGACCAATGAAAATTACAATACTAATTGCAAAACTCAAAATCAACAACTCCTAGAACTGCCTATAACTTCTAAAACGAAACTCAATGTGCAATTGGAATTAAACAATTTCATAGTACTTTGGATGACTTGTCAAGTTAAAAATCTTAATGTTTTCTTTACTACATATCTCAATAGTGGCCACATGGAGGAGAAAGAAGAGTTTAAAAAAGATTAAAATAAATTACCTGGAGTAGTCCACAATTTTCTAGAAGGAGGCTTTGTATTTTGTTTAAAATCATCATTTAGCTCAAAAATTCAACTTAAAAATATATGAATTATTTTTTTAATAATAATCAAGCTTCTAAAATTTCTTTTTCACTTTCTCATAGCTCCTCTCCACATTATTACTAATTTAAAATTTCTTATCTTCCTTATTTCCATCATACTAAAAATTGGTAGGAGCAAGAAAATGCTAACTCAATCAAATAAGTGATATTTATTCTTAATAGGGGTGTCAATTAGGACCAACCCAAGGGTTAGCCCTTAATAGACCTGGCCAAAAAATTCATTTCCTAAAAGGGTCTCAAAATTTAATCTGGCTCTAATCCTATAGGGTTACAAGATTACAGGGTTAAACGGGATCTTAACGGGTTGGCACATGAAAAAATAAATAAAAAATTATAAGATCTCCTAACAAAACAAAACCTAAACTATCAATCAATTATAAATTATTAATCAATCATTTGCAATAATTATGTAAAATCTTCATACATAATACAACATTATCAATTCATTATAGATTTAATCTCCACAAAGAAACTAGCATAAAATTAAAACCAAAATTATTAATCAATCATTTTCGATAATTATATTTGAATATTGCTTAGATAAATTTGGTATAACTGTTGAGTTTTCATCTTCTTCTTTATCTACAAAGCATAAATTATAATAAAAGTTAATAATAATAATGAGAGTAAAGAAAATTGAACAAGTTTAAAGTTAATAAGCTTACCATTATGAACAAAATTATGCAACCAATTACGGGTACAAATAAGGGCTTGTACATGATCTCCTAGAAGAGAACATCGGTATTTGTTGAAAACATATACATCAATGCTAAAAGTCAATTTTCTAACCACAATAGTGATTGAAATACTTAGTAGATCACATGCCATTTTTTATATTTATGGAAATCAATGTTTATGATCATTCCAATATTGCAAGACATCTAAGTTTTTAAAAAATTGAACTTCAAGTTTTAACTCTTTCAAATAAAGATCTAACTTAGACTTCCCATTATTTATCACAAATTGGCTCTCAAATAATGCATACTGCTATATCATTTCAAGCATAATGACAAAGAACTATTTTGTAGAAGGGAAAGTGAAATTGAAAGATGTTTTGTAAAAAAAAAAAAATTAATAGGACTTAACCCGACATGTCATGATTACGCCCAAAAACACTACGCGGTTATCGTAGTATAGTATGGGGTGTCGATCCATAGGGAGACGGAGGAAACATTACAAGAATACCAATGAACAATTGATAAGAGAACAAGTGAATAACAATAGTTATCTAAATTATGCGATTAAGCAGAAGGAAATACGGGTAAAGAAGTGATAAAGCTTTAGGCTTCCATTGATTGGATTCAACACCTTGGTTTATGTTTCAACTCAAATATTACTCAACCAGGGATTATAGCACCAAACCCCTAGTTGGAACATAAAACAATGAAAAGCCCTAAATCTCTCATAATCAAATCTAGGGTTAAATCCTCCCTTTTGTAAATCATGAATTCCATCTCTGAAAACCAAATTAATTGATGACACTATGTTAAGAAACAACTATAATGCAGCAAAAGATCATGTTCATAACATGAAAACCATCACTATTGAGTTACCATCAAAATCTATAAAACTATAACTCAACATCATAGAAAAATATCTTTCAATGTCTCAAGGTAAGTGTCACAACGTGACGGATGGCCAAAACACAGAGGTTTTTACAGTAAGTAGAACAAACCAAATAGAGGATTCAATACAAGATTCGTGAACAATAACACTCTAAAGATGAATTGAAACAATACTCAAGGGTTTTCACCAATCAATTTCTACCCTAGCTTTACCTAGAAACTAGCCAACCATGTTTGTTGACAAAACCAACACTCCATGGATGGCCATCTTCATCTTCAAGGATTAGGAGAAGAAATCTTTAAGCCTTTCAACTTGGAATGAGCCTCCTCTTCGTCCTCCTCAATCTCCAGATCAAGAGCACCCTCTTTCCCCACCCAAAAATATGTTTTCTGATGTAAATTCACAGCTTTTTAATGACAGATCGTGCATGAGCGCCGCGGCGCTGAGCCTTGAAAATCACTTTGCTGATTACTGTTCGGGAGCCGCGGCACCAAGATCTTGAGCTGCGGCTCCGAGTTCACAAACTTTTTGGAGTTGCGGCGCTAGGTTTCTGAAGCCGCGGCGACAAGTTCTCTGACTTCGCAAAATTTTATATTTTGAGTGCTGTGGGGCTGGCTTTCAAGGCCGCAGCGCAAGGGCTTCTGACTTGGGATATATTTCTTTACTTAGGACCCTGAAATTGAAGCATAAGCTTGCTTAAGAGTTGATAATAGGGAATAAGAAACAAGTATAAGAAAATATATTAATTTCAATGATTTTCCTTCTTTTATAGCACATTTAGCTCAACAATAAGGCTTGTGGAGTGCACTTTTGCAC
>JASKGM010016853.1:0-32542 GCA_034509205.1 Ceratonia siliqua
GAACTGTGGTTCAACTCCACAGCGTGGTTAGAGCAGCACCACAAGCCAATCAACCAACAAATAGATACGCTTCACAGAAGGAAGAGATAGAATAAGCGCTGTGGGATGCTTCTCCGGAATTAGTAAAGGAAATAAATGCCATTTTGGACAAAAAGAGAAGACGGGGTTTACTCAAACGAGTTGAATAAGCAAGCCAATAAGATAAAATTGCTCTTGTTGAACCAGCTACTAATCACCAAGTCCTTTGTTTAGCCAAATCAGCTTGGGGGTTGGTGAGAGAATGGATTTTAGTATGGTCATTTGATTGAGAGATGCGAAGAAGTCACGAATCTAACTATAACTCCGCGAGTGAACGCAAAAAAGCAAACCAGACTAGACGGAAAGAACTCCGAGTAAACAAAGCAAAAGCCCATCTGACCGATCTAAAGCTGGATGAGAAGAGAGCCTATTGGCAGGCGGGCTTAAAGGATTTGCTGCTTTCTTAGTTAGAAAAATGAGTTACCTAGCTAGTGGAGCGAGGGGAGGTGCTTTGACACCATTTTCCACGATTCCCACATTGAGCTCTCTTTGCCTTACTTATTATGAATCGATATAAAAGATAATCCGCCAGCTGGAAGAGGAATAGGATATAGGTGAGCCCGGGGAATATTGTTGAATAAAGACCCCTTCTAAAAAGCTCTTGGCCCACCCTTCACTCTGTTCACGGTTAGCCGGGAATGAGACTGGGAGTTCGATTTCCTTTATTTCGCCTTGCACCTTACACTAAACTGAATCTCTTGCACGCGCGTATAATAAGGAAGAATACCTTGCTGGCTATTCCTTATGCTTGATAGCACAGGAAAGAGAGATTCCGGAATCTCTTGACTTCACAGCTACGCACCTTTCAAACATACTTTTCTTACTCCAAGAGCGAAAAGAACATCATATCATAGGTTATACTATCCGGGAGTAGTAGTACTTGCTAAAGCTAAAGGTTTTCTCCCGCTAAAAACAGTCTACTAGATAAGCCAAGTAAAGAAGTGCCAGATACAGATGAAATGGTTTTCTCTCCTTTTTAGAGAAGTCAATTCCTCCTCCCCCGAGGGGTACTTCTATTTAAGCTTTAGAGAATCCAGGTCCAGCGGAAGACTAAGTAAGGTACGGTATAAAGTCCAATCAATCTCCTCCAACAGACAACAGAGGGCTCTGACCTGACCACAGTCAATCAGTCTATTGTTCTGGTTCTATAGAGTCTAACCCCGAAAAGGGAAGACTCCTCGTTTTTAGCCTGGTCCAGGTGTGGCATATCTTTCCCATCTAGTAGCCCCGACAAGAGCAGTTACGTCTTTTCCTAAAGCCCTTACTAAACCACCAGGAACTAGTCTGGTTTGATATAAGCCTAGCTACCACGGAAAGCATAGTCAGAAGAGCTGAAAAAATAGCCATCTTACTCTCGGACCTTACCTTAATAAAGGAAGAACTTAAGCCTTTCTTAAAAAGAAAAAAAAAACCTAAGATGAGCTAACTTGGCTTGGTGCAGGAAATGGAATCACAGCAAGAAAGAAGGCTAGGAGAGATAGCATACTTTCCTTTTTTAGGATTTCTACCCGCAAATGACTGAACTGCCTTTCGACTCGGGGTGTTCTAAGGTGCTAAATGCATTGTTGCAGTCGATGCTATTTCGTTCAAAGATCCTATCTTCTCTTCTTACTAGGTGATACCTGGTTGTTCGAGGAAATCCTTGTCGCTACTCTAAGTAGTTTCCCGAGTGTTTTGATTTCCTAACCAAGGATAGGCGACTCCGGATCTGAGATTGTACTAGACTGAGCTGCCAGAGTTGTTGCACTGGGGTATCTATTGGTTTATTGTTAAAGGATCCGCTTCCTTGTGCTCTTATTGCATTCTCCCAGAGAACTAGGGGGGATTAGATTTTAACCTCTCCGGGTTGGTTAGAACAAGAAAAATACCAACCAACACTAATGGGGGTGAACCCAACAGGAGCTCGAAACCGCCGATAAGGGCTTCACAACGAGTCCATCGAAACGAAGCTAATTAGATTAGAATCAGACTATACTACTGAGGGTTACCCACGCCCACGACTAAGGGGATAGCAAGAGCACTTGCCTAGCCTAGCCTTCTGGAAAGGAGATAGATTCAAGTGACGGCTCGTATTCTGAACTGAACTTTCTTTCGAAACTAAATTAGATAATCCCTTGTGCATGGGCCACCCCTTAACCTATCAGTCAGGAGAGAGCAAGGACCTTCACATTCTGCTCCGGTTAGAGTTGGGTTGAGTGTGAACCGGGTATGGGCTTGAATCCGGGTTGGGCTTCAGTGGTTTAATTGGGCCAGTTGAGGTTGAGGTATTTTGGGCTCCATTTTTGTTGGTTGGGGATTACTAAAAAAAATCTTATTGGGCTCCCATTTTTTCGCCTTTTATTTTCTTTAATTTTCCTTTTAACCTAGAATTGGTAAATAATAAACTTAAAATAATAATGAAAATAAATAAATGAACTAAAATAAATAATAAAAAAGGAATGGGACAAAAATAGGTGTTTACACTTTGTCTTTTATAGTCAAGTGATCCCCTTTTGCAAGGTTTGAAACTTTGAATGTTCAATATATTCCATCCATTTTGTTTCTCTTGTACAATTTGACGGTTGCGGATTTGCCATTTGTGCCTTTTAAATTGTGGTCCACACGACTCCCATTAGGCCATTATTAATTATTTATTGCAAATTTGCAAGGTTCACTTGTTTGTCTCTTATGTTGTTAGTTGTTACACCACCTGAGCTTTCATAACAAAAAATCAAAGAGGTGGCAGTTGAAATTGTGTGTGCACAAGGTGAGAAGGTGAAGCGTATACCTTAGTAGCTTGAATGCCTTTACTCAAAAAAAAAAAAAAAGACAACAATGAAGTACTAAACTCAGATTAAATTATACTAGTTAAATTAAATTGTATTTATTATTTATATTATTATGTTAGTCAAATTTAAGTGATATTCTGTAATGACAAAAAAATGTGGTGATGCTCATGAGATGGTACATAATTGTTTTTTAGAACTATTTTTGAGAATTGTTCATGCCAACCTAAACTGGGGTCCATGCCAACCTAAACTTACAAGTTATCCTCTTATTGGAGGTAAAAATCTAAGGATATTTGTCTATAGTTGGTTTAGCATCTTTCCTTCTTGGTTATAGTACTCTCCCACTACAAATGCTGCTTATTGTTTGCCTTGTTTTCTCTTTACTAAAAATCAAATGGATGTCCTAGAGCAGATGCTTTTACTATTAATGGATTTCAAGCTTGGAAAAAAGTTAATGATGGAAAAAAGTGTGATTTTCTCAAACATATAACAGAGTACCCTAAATCACCACATCATAAAGTAGTGAATGCTTGTGATGACTTATTGAATCAATCTGGGCACATAAGAAATATAATTAACGACAAAGTTGAAATCAGGTTTTGATGAACCGACTACGTCTTAAAACATCTATTGATATAGTTCGTTGGTTAATATTTCAAGCTTGTGCTTTTAAAGGTCAAGATGAAACTTTAGAATCAAAAAACCGAGGTAACTTTCTTGAGTTGGTAAAGCTTTTAGCATCTTACAATGATAAAGTTGCAAAAGTTGTGTTAGAAAATGCACCATATAATTCCAATTATACTTCACATACAATTCAAAAGGAAATCTTGCATATTCTCTCAAGTAAAATTCGTGATCACATTCAAGAAGATATGAGGGATTCGAAGTTTTGCATAATTGTTGATGAATCATGTAATGAATCAAAAAGAGAGCAAATGGCTATTGTTTTGAGATTTGTTGATAAAAATGGTCTTATACAAGAAAGATTTTTTGATCTTGTGCATGTTAAAGACACTACAACATTAAACCTTAAAAAAGAGTTGTGTGTTGTCTTTTCTCGACATGGTCTTGATGTTTCTAATATTCGTGGTCAAGGTTATGATGGAACTAATAATATGAGAGGGGAATGGAATGGATTGCAAGCACTATTTCTCAAGGATTTTCCTTATGCATACTATGTGCATAGTTTTGCCCTTCGATTACGACTTGTATTAGTTGCTGCTACTAGAGAAGTTATTCGAGTTTATCAATTTTCCTCAAATTTAATTTTCATTGTTAATATGATGTGTTCATCTAGTAAACGACATGATGAGTTGCAAGTTGCGAAGTTAGATGAAATTGCAAATTTGCTTGAGATTGTCGAACTTAAAACTGGTAAAGGAAAAAATCAAATTGACACTTTGAAATGAGCTGCAGATACTCGTTGGGGCTCTCATTTTTTCTCAATTTGTAGTATGATAAATATGTTTGCCGCAACTTGTTCTATTCTTTAGAAGATTACTTTTGATTGATAAACTTATTCTCATAGAGGGGATGCTGATGCTACATATAATATTTTGATATCATTTGAGTTTATATTTATTCTACATTTGATGAAAGAGATCATAGGAAAACGGAAAACAAATATTCTATGTCAAGTTTTGTAGGAACAATCTCAAAATATAGTTAATACAATGAATTTAGTTCATATTACAAAAGTTCTCATTCAAAAATTGTGAGATTATGGCTGGCAAGATTCGTTGAAAAAATGTGACATTATTTTGTAAGTAACAAGACATTAATGTTCTTGATTTTAGTGCTCCTTTTATAGCATGACAAGGGAGCTCCCATCCCCAAAAAGATAATATCACAGTGAAACACTATTATATAGTGAAAATATTTCTAATTACAATAGATAAGCAATTGCTTGAGTTGAATAACAGGTTTAGTGACGAAGCATTGGGAGCTTTTAACACTTAGCTCTCATTTAGTTCCTAAGGATGCTTATAAAGCTTTCAATATTAATAATATTTGCACTCTTGTGGAAAAATACTATCCTGATAATTTCATAGAGCAAGAGAAGATGATTTTAACATCTCAACTTTAGAATTTTATTATTGATGGTTGCAATAATTCAGTAAAAGAAATGAGAGGAACACTTTAAATGTAGGTAATTTTTTGTTATTTCATTTAGCATTATGTTTAATTAATTGTGTTATATCATTGATAAATTTTAATATTTTAATATATGATACAGTAAACTATCTTTTTAGGTTTTGTGGTATATTTTTATCCTTTTGTAATTGACATGACATCTACGGCAAATCAAGGTTATTATGTATTTTATCTTATGCAAGAGAATTATTTATTTTTGTAAAATATATATTTTAATATAAGATGCATTTTTTTCAAGTATGAATATTTTAAAAAATATATCAGTCTTTTGCCCCCTATTGTTTTTCTTCAAGATCAGCCACAGGGTATTAATGTACATCAAATTCTGAGTTTAGATATTGGTGTTCTTACACTATTTCAGTTTGGACAGACGGGAGTAAATCCATCGAGCTGAAAGTTTAGGGCTCAATTTTCTTTTATGACTTTTAGGGGCCTTTGTAAAAGAGTCAAAATTTACGAGGTGTGTGTACATTATTTTTCTTTTAAAAATGACACTCGCCTCTATTATAAATGTTTGAATATATTAATTTACATTGTTTCTTAGTCTCTTAGCAAAATGAAATTAAAGATAGAGTAATGTTATTTACACACTTTTTTTTTTTTACATTATTCTTACCACTCATCTCACATTTATTATTTTATTATTATCTATTATATATTATCATCATTATTTTATAATATATCAATAGTTAAAAATGTAGATGTGGGAGAAGTATAACAAAAAAAGTGTATAAATAATATTTTTCTTAAAGATAACTTAGTATATTAACACATTTATAAGAAAGCCTTTAGAAACAAAAAAATAATAATAATCTAGTTTTATTTTTACCACTTTAAAAGAAATAAAGATAATTTACTCTAATATTATTTATATAATTATAAATAAATTTTTGAATTTAGGTTGTATTTGAATTTAAATCACTATAATTAATTTTTTTTATTAATATCATATATAAAAAATAAATGGTAAACTAATTAAAATATGTGCATATGCTTGTTTTTAATAGTTTCACGTAGTTGGAGTTTATACACCAAAAGATGAACCATAAAGTAGAGGAAAACATTTGAAGAAGAAGAGTAATGTTATTTGTACATTATATTTTTGTACATCATTTTTATACATTTCTTTTCATTAAAATATTATAAATAGTCTATAATAATAATAATAGATAATAATAAAATAATATAAATGAGAGAATGTGTGTATAAAAAAGTGGTATACAAATAACATTACTAAAGGAAGAAAGTGACGAGGTATGTTTTAAGGAAACTTTTATCTTACCCCTCTTTGCCCTACCACCCCCTACCGTCTTTATCTCCCATTACCTTTTTTATTTTATCTTATATTATTTGTCTATTTTTTATTTCTTGTATTTTTTAGAAAATTTTTGAAAATTTTTCAAATTTGCTCTTGGAATTTTCTACTTTTTCTTACACATGTAATTTTTTTGGCTTGTTTTAACTTAACATTTGTTTCTTATTATTAAAAAATTAAAATAAAAAATAAAAAAAATTTATTTTGCTATGCTATTGTCTTAAAAGTGAGGTGGTTCAAGAGCAACACCTATATTTTAATTAAGGGGGGGCTTTGCTACACTCCCCCTAATTTCCTTTCTATTTAATTTTTTGGGTTTTTTTATGTTATTTATATTCTTTCTTTCTTACTTACTTATAATATTTTTTTAAAAAAATTTGAAATGTTTTTATATATTTTTTTTAAATTTGTTTACTTTTTCTTCAAAATTTTTACTTTTTTTAATGTATAATTATTTTTGAATTTTTAGATGTTTTTTTATCGTTTTTAAATATATAATTAATTTATTATTATTAAAAAATTAAAAAAACAAAACAAATATTTTTAAACTCCCCAAGTAGTATGTCACGCCCCACTTTAGAACACGGAACTGGTATAAGAAAATATTATTTAAGTAATAACCTACAAGCCTAAATTACTCATGCAACTAATATCATTAACACTCCATTTTAAATGAATAATAAAAATTAAGTATACTCTCACAAAAATTTTCTAAGTCAATAATTTAATAAAAATTTCGACGGAGTTTATCTTGAAATATGGACTATCCCATGGTACAAATTTGTTTAAAACTAAGGTGGGCAGGCCTACCATAAATTAGAAGCCTCGATAGCTTAAACATAAAATAATAAAGGGGTCTAACATGGACTGTATCTATTAACTACATATATATTATGCAATTATCATTATTACAGACCAAGACCTTTATTTAGATAATGCAAAACAACCTATCCAACAACGTCCACTAATCACCAAAGTACTCCTCTAATTATTTAGAGTATCGCCTACCAATTTAGTCAGCGGGTTCATATGGAGCAGACGGAGCTGAAGGATAATCACCAGTGACCTGATCTGAAAAAAAAAACGTTAAAATTTGAGGGGTGGGCCCACCGACTCAGTGAATGAAAAACAAACTTACCAATTGATGCATGAACTCCAAAGTATAAAGTGCATTACCTTCGAAATCATCATATTAAACATCATTTCAATACTTAAAAAAAATTACAAGGTAATATACATGTAATGCACCTTACATCTGGAAAATAAAACAATTACATGTCCAACAATAACATAATATTTAAAAGAATATTTAAGTTTAGGAATACTTCATTGAAATTCATAAAATACTAGGATCCATAATGATTCAATGGGAGAACCCAAACTGAGAAAACAGTATTCCTACTCCAGAAGATAACTCAACTAGAGTGGCAACTGTAAACACCTTATTTTGTTCAGGAGTCCCTAAAAAAATAAAAATAAAAAAAATAATAATAGTAGTAGTAAGAAATAATAATAAAATGAATAAAGAATATAATAAAGAAAGTATATTAAGTGGGAAGAATGAAAATCACAAAATTAAAAATATACATAATAATAAAGGGGATAATTAAAAACATATATATAAAAAAAAGAAATTAAAAAAAATGAAAGAAGAAAAAAAAATCAAATCAATTAAAGGCTCA
Source organism: Ceratonia siliqua (assembly GCA_034509205.1). Taxonomy (NCBI): domain Eukaryota; kingdom Viridiplantae; phylum Streptophyta; class Magnoliopsida; order Fabales; family Fabaceae; genus Ceratonia; species Ceratonia siliqua. The sequence continues at coordinate 7,998 of JASKGM010016853.1, forward strand.
AAATTGTCTTGCTCTGGCAGCCCAAACACCCAACTCAGCCCAACACACCGATCCAGCCCAAACCCACGATCCGGATAACCCCATGAAACCCGGATCTAATTCACTTTCCTCTCTCCAGATGCACTCGGTCCCTTTCTTCTATCTGCACCACGTACATTGCCCCTCTCTCTGCCTTTTTCCTTCATGTATAACCCTTCTGCGATGTCACTTTCTCCTCTACGCGTCTCTCTGATCAACCCCCAGAGCACGCCTACCTCTGCCATTACCTTTCTCTCTGATCACCCCTACACATCAGAGTGGTTTCCCCCAATTCGTCTCATACCTCTACTGAACCTTAGCCGTAAGTATCCCATCTCATATTCCCACATTTGCTTCCTTTTGCTTTCGGCTTAACCAGGTTACGACTCACCATTCTCAGCAAAAAAAGCACGGGCTCTCTGACTTCACAACTCTGTGCCAACTGTGCGCAAAGAAATCTTTCCTGCGTTGGCATCTCAGGGTTGATTCGTCAGCTGGGAGCAAGGGATTTGTCCCAGAAAATGCAAAAATGGGGTAACAGCAGGGATTATAAATCAAGGGCTAGTCAAACCCAAAAAGGAAAAATGAGAAGATATCATCCTTCGGAACGCAAAGACGCCCTTACTGAGACGAGGCTTAAGGGTTTGCTTCTGATTTTTTTCCTTTCTTAACTTGTGTCATTGTTGGTTCAGAATTGATACTAGTCTAGTCCTTTTTTTTCTATTAATTTGAATTGATTCACGGTTTCGAACATAGGTTTATGGTTTGTAATTTTTGAAAATTAATGTTGGTGCTAGTTCTCATTGTGATGGTTGAGTTTGAATTCAAGTTTGCTAGGTCAGGAAAGTTTACTATTAATTATTCGCACATCCCCCTTTGATTCTGAATAATCGGTGATTAAACCATAAGTTTTGAATTAACCATCATTTAGGTTGTGAATAGAATCTGATATGTGGTTCCCTGGCAATCTCCATTCTCAATTTGATTAATGCTTGTATGCCATCTTTAATCTGAGATTGGAATTAGTCAAGATTGGTGCTTGATTTGGTTGTTTTTCATCTCTCGTCCTGTATCCATCACGACTTGTTTGTTAATGTGTGATTATGAATAAGTTTCCATACATGGCTCAGAGTTTATTTCTATTTGGGTTAAGTGGGTTCTAGTTTGCCTAACATGTTTAGTTTCATTCAAGGTCAGCTATCTTTTTTTGTGTGATAATCAAATTCTGACTTTTAGCTGGCAATTCAAAATGATTCAAAGCTTTTGTAAAATCTCCCTGAGGTATATCTGGATGTCAATCATAGTTCAAAGAGAATTTGCACTTTAAACTATGATGTGATTAAGTTTATCTAGCTTCTTTGAGGAACCTGGTGTTAGGATAGTGAGCATAGAATCTGGAGTTTTGTTCAAATCAGGCTTAGAGTTAATGCTGAGTTTATGGGTACAATAGGTTTTGAATATGGGTTTTTGCTGGCTGTTCAAAAAATTGGATCCTAGTTCAAACCTATTGGGCCCGGACCAGTCTAATAACACTCCTTAATGCTTTCAATATGGCTGAGTTAAAAAAAACTTTGGGGCCACTTCTCATGATTTTATCCGTTGTTCATTATGTCACTTCGTTGGATTTGGATAGCCTTAATTCCATGTCTAGATAATTTTACGGTTAATTTTCATACAAGATTATTTTATTATTTCCTAAAATATTTCTATTGGAAGAATATCTCCATAAAGGGGGTAATTGGGTCCAAAGCCCAAAACCTCATTTCTAAAATCACTAAACTCAAAGAATAGGGCCTTGGGGACCCACGTCCATCTTTCCTAAAACAAATCCTGAGAAGCCTTTCCAATTTATCTTACAAAAATGTTTATTCAAGAAGCCCAATTAAAGTGTGCCTTTTAACATGGGTTTCAAGGACCCATTCCAATTAAATTTTTATGATAAATTCAAGGAGTTGCAAAAATGGGTTTCGAAAAGGTTCAATGAAAGTAAGGGTCCAACGTTTATAAGTCAGTTCAGAAAATTGAGTTTTGACCCCAATATTTTTAAAATTCAAATGTTGACCCTAATACTTTTCAAATTTTGAGTTTTAACCATAATATTTTTAAAATTTGAGTTTTGACCCTAATATTTTCTAAATTCAAATTTTGGCCCCAATACTTTTTAAAATTCAAAATTTGACCCCAATACTTTTCAAAATTTGAGTTTTGACTCCAATATTTTCAAAATTCAAATGCTGACCCTAATACTTCCAAAAAGTCCAAATTTGGCCTCCCAATATTTTCAAAAATGATATTTTGATCCCCATATATCACAAATTGTAGTTTTTACTATGAGGCTTCTAAAAGATTTTCGAAATTCGACATTAGGATTCCTTAAATCCTCTCAAACATTATGTGGGGAAATATTCTCCCATTCTGATTAAGCTTTACATGAAAATTCACTTTTCCATACTGTCTTCACTCCTTCGAACATTATGTGGAGAAATATTCTCCCATTTTGTTAGGGCTTATATGGAAATTCATTTTCCCATATGGTCTTTATTCTCTCAAACTTTATGTAGAGAATTAATCTCTCATTTTATTAGACCTTATGTGAAAATTCACTTTCCCATATTGTATTAATCCCGCCTAGGCAAGTTCTAATTTAATTAACCTCGAACTACGTGGACCTTGATCCCATAGGGGTACGTAGGCACTTACACAGTAAGACATGTCCAATTCTCTCACTTCTATATTTTTCTTTAAATCGAGATAATAAAAAATGGGTAATTAAAATAAAATAAAGTACAAATAATTTAGGATAACCATCCTTAGAGATGGACGTTGTAGGGTGCCTAACACCTTCCCCACACGTAATTAGACTCCCAAACCCATCCTTTGGTTCCAATGGCCAGTATTTGGTTTTTAAAGGATCCCAATTATCCTTCTAATTAATTGGTGGCGACTCCATTTTTTTTGTCTCTGTATTTCTTCCCTTTTGTCGCCTTAAAGTCATGACAGTGTATTTTTTCCTGCCGTCACGTTGTGACAGCGACCCAATCCTCACCTTCGAGTACTGTACTCACCAAAGGGAATATTTAAATAAATCACTTCCTTCCGAAGCTTCACTCATCCAGAGGAACCATTCACATTCATAATAAATTTATGTCAAGAACTGTACTTACTGACAAAAATTACCCTTTATCAAGAACCGCTCTCAACTGATAAAGGTTGTGACCTAGGTGCACCTAGTGGTTCTACCACCACTCTACTATGGATCCCAGAAATAGTTCTAAATCACTTTCATAAAAGCTTAAACAATTTGCACTTTCCCATAAACACTATGAGAAAATTCATATTTCAGAACAGAATAATAATTTCATATAAATACAATATATATATATATATATATATATATATCATTGGTTCATAACCATTTCCAAAATTATGCTCAGATAATATCATTAAACCAAACTCTAAAATCTAAAGTTTTAGGCATCCAGAGGTAAGTAAATATCCACACACTGTTTGATTTGAAATTCGACACTCAGTCCAAAACCAACCTTCTTTCACCACTGATCTAGGCTTGAAAGGGTTGGTTCCAATGCCTCTATATAGGCAGTATTTATGAAGTTAGAGGTTATCAGTAGTACAGAGTCAAAATGATACTTTGCTGCTTTAGAAATAATGAATTTGAACTTAATTTTCTTTCTAGTATTTCATCAAACAATTGGTGTGCATTCCAGAACTCAATTATAATTGTCAAATAACAAATCATGAAATTTAAAAAGGAATAAATGAATGGTAGCCCCAAATTTATCTTCATAATCAAAATTTTCATAATCTTTTTATTCCAAAATTTTCATAAGGTACCTATTCCATCCCATCACCACTCTTTCGTTTTGTCAATGGTCCCAACGAAAGTTAATAAAAATTGTGACTACATTTTGATTAAAATTCTTCAAGGTGGTGAAGTTTTCAAATGGGAAGAATGGCCACCCAAAAAGAAACCTCCCAAAGTGCCCATAACTTTTCAAAATATTTTCTATAAGTAATTTCTACATTTATAAATAAATAAACAAAAAATATATATATATATTATTCAACTAACCCACCTCACTAAAGTTTTTGGGAGCATCTTCTTCTTTTCAACTTTGAAATTTATAATCTCCTAAGCTTAGAATCCCACTCCTAATACCCACAAAGTATTGTTCAAATAGCAATCATTGAAGCTCATCCACCACAAACCTGGTTTGGTTGGACAATTTCAGCACAAACTCACAAACCCCCGCCTTGTCACCCCCTAAAACAGCATCTAACAGCAAGTTTCAGCCACCAAAAGCTTCTCTATATCGGTGTTGGACGGACACCAGCAGCGTGACAGTGGCATCCAAGAACTCCAGCAGCGACAGGCGTTGAAGGGGCACTCTACGGCGGCTGGTGGTGGCTGGGCAGGTGTGGACAGCGTCGGGGGAGGTCTCACACGCCATGGAGGATGGAAGAGGGATGAGCAACTTGGTTTGGGAAGGGGGAGAGGCACCGGACAGTAGAGAAAATTTGGGGGAGAAGGGGTATGCGTGCTAGGGGTTTATTTGAGGGGGAGGGAAGGGGAGGAACCAAATGGAAATTGCAGGTTTAAAAAAAAAATTGTTACTTAGTCCTTAAAATTTGTACTTATTTAATTTGAGCCTTTTTTTTTAATTTGGGTAGTAAGTAGGGGAGTATGACCCTTTAATTAATCAATGTGCCTCATACAATTAATTAATTAGAGGGCTCTATTATAAAAGAGTTATAATTTTTTGTTATTAATTTTTGGATTCATAATTGATTTAATAGATAGTCTAAAAAGAATATTATTAAGTTAAAACTCTCCAGGCAAGGCCCTTTTAGCATATAAAAAGAATTTAAATAAAATAATACAAATGTGACTTAAAGCATATAATATAAATCTAATTATTCATGTTAAAAATGTATTTTATGCTAAATAAAAGATGAAATTATTCTTAGATACCTATTAGGTATCATTATTTTAGAATAGTGTTTAATTGGCACAAAATTCTTAATATGTGCTTATAATTATCAACCAAAAGCAAGAAATGAAGCACTTATTAGAAATTATGTACCTTTTAGACACTATTATAAAATAATAATGCCTAATATACGCTTAAAAATATTTTTTTCTAAATAAAATAATAAAAAACCACAAAAACAGTATTAAAATAAAAATTCAATGACAAACATAATCAATTATTACATCAAGTATCAAATCACATCAATTGTTAAATTCAAATGTCCACAAAACAGTCAACTACAACAAATCATATTTGAATATGCCTATGAAATATGACACATAAATCTTTTTTTATTTATTTCACTTCAATTCAATTGAATTTGAATACAATTCTAGAACTACTGAACTGCACATTGATTAACACACAAGGTTATTCTTTCCATCTATAATTCACTACAATAAAATAATTAGATGATCAATCTTATTAAGAACCAATAATTAATTAAGACATTAAATTAATAAATCTAAAGAATGTAACGAAATATATTACCATTTGAGACAAAATCATGACTAGTCTCTCTTTTTTTGTCAAGATGTTATGTTATTAATAAAAAAAATGTACAATGATTTTATTTATTTATTTTTCTTAGCCCACTGAGCTAGCTAAGTCCAACCTGGGTTAAGATTATACACAAAAAATCCTTCCATCATTAGTATTAGTGGAATGCTAACTCAGTCCAAGGATTGAACCGATTCTATAACCCACGTTTATTTCAATAGTTTTTTTTTTTTTAAAAAAAAAGCTTAGGAAAATGGGGGGCTATACAATTCTAAGACCAAGACATATCACAAGCTTCAGCCAAAATTTATAGCTATACTTATAGCTTGATTGCCTACCAAAAAAAATTACTAACAGCATGATTTGAATCTAAATCTTTCAAACAAAGTATTTCAATTGTTACCCACTTAAACAACCTATTCTTTTTAAACATAATAACACACTCTAAAATTTATGAATATTAGAATAAGCACTTCAAATAAAGAGGCACGAATAGGTTCGCACGTGTCTCGTGTTGTATTTGTGCCCATATTTCTGTCTCTTGTCATGTTGAAAAAAAATTGATTTTTTTTTAATTTTTATGTGATTGATTTATACATTATCTTATAAAAGAAATATTTTTAGACAAATATTTTCAAATAAAAATATCAAATATTATTGCCCAGAGCACTTATTGTTAGATCCAACACGATCTGCTTTTTGTTATAACACTAAAAACAATTCTTAAAAAAGAAAAAAAAACGTAATACCGTACTCTCAACAAGCTCTAGTTAATTAAATGCTATTCATTCACAGTTGCTACTAATAATGTTGATTTTTTGAATGAATGATTAGGTTTTAGGATACAGTTAAATGATAAATCATTTAAAAGTAATTTCAAAATGTTGACTTAATAGTTAAGAAGATATGTTCTTATCTTACCTAATTAGGTTTAAGCCTTAGAGCTAATACTTAAAAAAATTTATTATACAAAATAGGTATTCAAGATTAATACGTGGAATATATCTTTAAAATCGTCTAAAAAAATTAAAATTAATTAAAGGTTAAAGAGTTAATTATTTTTAATACTTTTAGACGAATCATATTTTAAAATAATACTTTAAAAAATATTTTTTTATTACATCTTAAAATTTCAATATTCTCTTTAATACTATTCTAAGATAGTATTATGAACTTATTTAAGATATTAAAAAATTCTCATGAGACATAGAAGCACTTAAATAAACATAACTCATGATTAAATTAATCTTATCCTCAGATATGTATGAGGTTGTAAACAGAATTGGACCTACTAGTTAGTTGCGATAGTAATGATAAGATAGGTTTCCAAAATTGGCTTATACTTTGGTGAACCGAAACCCATGTGCCTAGCTGTTTTAAGGCTAATGAAATTACCCTCAGGACAGTTCAATAAAATGGTACCTTAAACATAATCCATCGATTAAGAATACTTGCTCAAAGTGATTAGACATACACCATAATTTTCAAACTATGATCTTTATTAGATTCGCTTTCTAATATAACTGGATTTGACCACCACTGAGTGTTAAAATTTAATATTATAAGCACTATCTCTAGGGGAAGTAATTAAGAAGGCTGGTAAATTAAGTATTTGACCAAACCGACAGAAGAGGCAAGAGCTACCCGCATTTAGAAAACACAGTCTAGTGTTACGTCCGATAGAAGCACAAAAATCACACCAAATCTTTATTCACCGTTGAATTTGTTAGCAAAGCAATCTTCAATTAAGTCAAATCTAATAATTGATGAGAGATTTTTATTCACCTACATTGTATTATGCTATTAGTGTAATGCCTAATAAATATAAAATATGTGTGTATTTTAAATAAGATAAAATTATAATGTAATGTCAGGCCCTAGTAAGGAAAAAATTCTTAATAGACTTAGTCTACATAATGTTTACATACCAAATCAATAATTAATAAACACATAAGCATATAAGAAGTATGATTTATTTAGACTCACCTTTAACAAGTGTATATATTTATTTGTGATTGATCCCATTTACATATCTTTTATAAATTAAGTCTACCTAAAATTTTCTCTTTCATAGAGATTCATTCTAGGTTCAAAACCTAATCCAAAGTTTGGGTCAAAGCTTAGGATATAGCTTTTTTCTTTTTCTTTTTTTCATAAAATAAAAATTCATTCAAAAGAAGGACAAGGCACTAATAATTATAAAAATCCTAGATTTAATAATAACAAATGAACGTGTAATAATTTTAAATTACAAGTTTAATTATATTTTTAGTCTTTCTAACTTATAAAAGTTATAATTTTAGTCCCTTAATTTCATCTTTAATAATATGGTTTATCTAATTTCATCAAAGTGCAGTTTTGATCCCTCAGAATGAAGTTAGGGGACCAAAATCAAAATTTTACTACAACTTTAATTAAGATAACTATATTATTCATAATGAAACTAAGGTGATCAAAACTGTAATGTTGACAAATTAATGAGACCAAAAACTTAATTAAACCTAAGTTAAACTAAACAGCAAATATAAGTTCTATTGATTTATAAACTGCATTATGAAAGAGAGTACATATAATTATTATTGATGCTGCAATAAAATAATTATGTTTGTCCACATAATGTATTAGATCCAAAATTTTCCGTAATAAGATAAGATTCTTGGATCATAAAAAAGAATGGCTAAAAAACTCAATTAAATGGAAAAACAAACTCCAACCTAAATGATGAATTAAAAATCTTTGAACTTTACAAAAAAAAAAGTTTACAAAAATGTCATAAGATCTTAAATGACATATCTGAAAAAGTTATTATATATATATAAAAAAAAAAAAGTGTCACCAACTATAAAAAAATGAGAAAGCAAAAAGAAAAGTGTAATTCTTGACGGAGTTAATTTTTTACCTTGTGTTAGATAACATAAACAAAACTATAATAAGATATTAATCTCAATATCATGTAGATATATAGAAACCTTCTCACATATTCTTACATCATTATTCAACACCGAAATCAATTGATTTCAAAAGCAGTGACAGATTTAAACTCAAAAAAGCATAAACAAAGTTCCTCAAAAAATTGAATTTAGATTCGATGAGGCCATAAGCAAACTCGGAGTTTGTCTCTCTATTCTTTATTCCATCATACTAAATTACTTCAATCTTCTTTAAGCACAAGGAGGCATATATTTAGGGGGTGGAACCATACTTGTTTGTATAGTACCCCCATCTCTCACAATGAGCACAGTATCCATACCCCAACTGGTGTGTCTGTCAAGATGACAATGCATATACCATACCCCTGCAAACACATAACACTTTGTTAATTAGTGCCACTCTACTATTATTAGACCTGATGATGACATTGATTTCGAATTTTATTTTACAATAAAATTTATCGAAATCACACTTAAAAAAAAATTAAACTTAAGGCCTAACATATGGCCATGTCTAATTATTATCCATGTGAGTAACTCATTTTTCAAAAAGGAACTTCATTTTCACTAAAACAAAAAAAAAAGTTTTTCAAGTATTTGTCATAAAATTCTTCAATCAAAATATAAAACACTCTTAAATCTTGATATTAGGGCGGGTGTAAATTTTTTTATATAAAAATTTGTCAAGCTCATGACCTTTAAAAATGAGTAAACTATTTTCTAGTATTTCTAAAGGCACACTATTCTACAATAATGTATTATGAAGTTTTACTTTTCCTATAACTGATGTCATAATAAGATATTATTATGAAATTTTTTAAAGTAACAAGAAAGTAAGTAAATATCATGACATAGAGTATTTCTAAAGAGGCCTTGATAAAATTATCTTAGAGTGATCATGTCTTAATTATTTCCCATGTGGGTTACTATTTTTTTTTCAGAAGGGAACTTCAGTTTCACAATAATTAAGCCCTAGTTTGGATTATTATAAGTTCAGAACACTTGCCAGGATTATTAGCAACAAATCTCATTGCCAGCCATCCATTCTTAGGAAGCCCAATTGTATTAACTTCTGGTGGATCAATTAAGTTGTAGGATTCTGGGTCTGTCTCATTGTTGAAATTCCCTAGGCCCAGTCCCACCACATAGAAGCTAAAACCATGAAGGTGAAGAGGGTGATTCTCTGCAGTAATAAGATTAGTTCCTTGCCACACTATTTCAACAATCTCATTATAGTCAAACATTAGCACCCTGGTTCCTGTGCTTGGAATTAGGGTATTGTTCCCTACATCTCCTGTGAAGTTGAAGTAGAAAGGTGGTTGATCTGGAAAGTCCTCTGTGAAAACTCCAGAAATGTTCCTGCAAATAGTTTTATATAAATATAGTTTCAAAAAAGTTATGAGAGAAAACTAGTGCTTATACTAAGATTTTTCAAAAGCTAACAAAAAACTCTCTGTTAATATGTATTCTTAAGAATTGAAATCCTCTACGGTACTGCACCTGTTAATACTAACTAAAAACTTTTTCTATTAATATGTATACTTGAGGATTGAAATCCTTTACGGTACTACACCTGTTATAGTTGGATAATAAATGAGTGAAACTCATTGATGGGTTCCATTGGCGCTAGGCCTCACCTAGCTATTTTTTTAGGATAAATTAAACTTGTCCTCTTAAGATTTAGTAATATAACAATAACAAAAATATATTAATTTACCCTTAAGAATAATTAGGTGGAAGATTGAAAAATAAGATAAATTAGTATATTCACATCTTCATAAATGAACCAAATATTACTTTTTTAAAAATATCAATTATTATATTACCAAATTTCAAAAAAGGTAAAGGTAAAACTTTGATTTAATTATATCTTTACACTTGCTACTATTAACACATGCACGCCACCCTTGCCAACTCAACTCCCACAACGTGAGCAAGATGAAGATGCCACCTGAAGTGATAAGGCTTCTGTCATTCTTTGGAGTAATAAGGGTACACAACGACCTCCTCATGATTAGCGACTCATAAAGACAATTTTAGTTGGCAAGTTGACCCAAACAACTCGATCACAACCAGAGTGGAAATTGAATATCTCGTCACAAATCAACTGCCTAAGATCTCGGCTAAACTCTTTTATAATGATCATGCATATTTTATCTTCCTAGTGATTTACTTGGAAAATAACTCTGCATTACATTAAATTCATTAGCTGTCAATTAGGTTTCTATAGTTATTATATATTGGTATTGTCTATGTACTTGTTGCTCACGTTCAATAAAAAGAGAAATTCTTTAAACTTTCTCGTCTGTATCTAATTATCGTCTTGGTATCAGAGTTTGTGTAAGCAGCAAGTCGCATCAATGGCTTTTATCTCTCGCAATGTTACTAATTTCATCACCCACAAATTAAAACAGGACAACCACCCACTATGGTGTGAGCAAGCATTGGCACTTGCCAAAAGCAAACACATGGTTGATCACCTCACTGAAGAATCAACTGAACCTGTCAAGCCTTCCACACCCACTACAGACAAGCCCACAAATGAAGTAACAACATGGAGAAAAGCAAATCGCCTCATTCGTCGATGGCTCATCAAGACCCTTTCAGAAGAAGCACTAGCACTGGCCATCAAGCAAGACACAACCAAGTTCGTTTAGGATGCTCTCAAAGAAGCGTATACATGAGATTCTCAGGAAAGAGAGTCACCCTCCGACAACAACTAACTTACTTGTGCAAAAATGACAACACCACCATTGCCGATCATATTCGTAATTTCGAGGGTATTTGCAACAACCTAGCAATTATAAGGAGCCTAGTCGCTATCAACAGAAAAGTTTTGTCTCTTCTTACAAGTTTAGGACCCATATACGAATCTTTCTCTACCTCCTTGCTAAAACCACCATGTCCAAGCTACGCTGAGCAGGTGTCGTTGCTCCAAGGATATGAACAACGCCAACACTGGTTCACAACAAACAACTCATCCCAGCAATTTACCTTCTACAGCTAAAAACAGAAGTCATAACATGCTGCCTTTGTCAACCATATCCACTTCACCTGGCATGGTCGTGGCTTTCAAGCGAACAACCAGACCTTTAGAAATCACAATACTCTAAGCCAAGGATCTCACCATCAACCAATGCATGACAGCAGTAAGCAAGGCTCTCTGACTTAGCGGCCACCTCCTCTTGGACAGAGAAGCATTACACCAACCGAAAGAGAAATGTACTGGCATGAAACATGTCAAATCTGTGGTGTTTAAGGACACATAGCCAAAATCTACTAGCATCGTGCAAAAGTAATCTCTAAACTAGATGAACTGCTACAGGCTCTTACTACACTCACTCTTGATAACTCAGTTAACTTTTACATATAGTAGACTTCAGACACAGAGGCTTTGAATCACATGACAGGTAATGCTGGTATGTTGCATAATTTGAGACCCTATTAGGATTATAGTCTTTTTAATAGAAGATGGAACACCACTACAAATTAAATCCATTGGTGATACTAAATTAATAATGGCCCTCAAACTTTACAACTCACTAATGTCTTGCATGTTCCTGACTTAAAATGAAATTTGCTATCAATAAGCCAACCCACTACTCATTATCTTGTGAATTGTGAATTTTCTAATGATCACTTCTTTGTCATGGAAAGGGAGACAGGTCATAAGTTTATGATAGGATGGCTTAAACGTGACTTGTATGCCACCTTCAGTCTTCACGAGTCAAATTATTCGAATAGATTCAAAACCACTTCTACAGAGGTTTGGCATCATCATTTAGGTCACTCTCAAGCGTCTACCATAAAGCTACTTCAGAGTAAAGGATTAATCCATGTTCAAGGATCCAATAAATCACAGGCATTATGTGATAGTTGTGGCAACTTAGCAAATTTTCTTTTTCGTATTCGGACAGTTCTAGTTCTTTTATTTTTAACAAAGTACATTGTGATTTACAGGGGTCATCACCTGATTTGTCTATTAGAAAATTTAAATATTATGTATGCTTGGTTGATGATTTTTCTCAGTACACCTAGTTTATCCCTCTTTAAACCAAATCTTCCTTTGTGAATGCTTATCTAGCATTCGAACAATATGTTGCAAGACAATTTAATAAGAAAATCAAAATTCTACACACTAATGGTGGAGAAGAGTTCGTTAACACTAAAATTTGCTATCACCTTCAAGCACATGGTATTGTTCATAAGATTTCTTGTCCTCATACCCCGAACAAACAAGTATAGTTAAACATAGACATATGATCATTCATAAGCTAGGTATGACATGTTGTTCCATTATGGTGCCCTTTTATATTTGTGAGTTAATTCTTTTGCTATTGTTGTTTTTCATCTAAATCTATCACCCTCTACTTCCATTGATCTTGATACACATTACTTCAAATTACAAAGAGTTCAACCTAACTACTCATTTCTATCAGTATTCAGCTCCAAATCCTTCCCCTACACTTAGGGTACTAAAAATAATAAATCTAAGGCTAAAACAATCCCATGTGTGTTTCTAGGATACAGTGACCAACACAAGGGTTACAGATGTTTTCACCCCTTCATGCAACGAACCATTATCTCCTACCATGTGGCATTTGATGAGACTATTTTCCCATTTAAAGAACCTTGTGGCAGAGAACAAACCACTCTGTGCTATTACTAGATTTTTATTTTTGATACATGGACTACTTGCCAAACTTACACAATCATTCTTCCTTGCAAGATTCAAATGCTAATACGTGTCCGCTTCCTTTTCCTGCTCTTCCACCACCACATAGATCATCTACACAAGTCCCTCGGTCACTCCCATCTCTATCCTCCGGCCCCATTAATCTTCATGACACTCTCAATTAGACCGACTATCCCTTCCACTCATTCTTCCCACTCTAACACAACCCTTTAACCCACACCATCCCCGTTAACCCAAGTCTATTCCCTCAAATACTTTAATGCATCCTACTACCATAAACCATTCCCCTCTACTTGCACCCTTTAACTTAAATCCTCCACCATAGCCCACTACCCCACACTATTTCCCTCCACCCAAGCCCATTAACTCCAATACTTTAACACAGCCCACTACCCGACACTATTTCCCTTCACCCAAACCCATTAACTCAAATCTTATAACACAACCCACTGCCCCCAAACCATTTCCCTCCACCCAAGCCCGTTAACTTAAATACTCTAACCTAACCCTCTACTCCACATAATTTCCCTCAGCCCGAGCCCATTCACTCCAATAATTTCACCCAACCTTCTACCTCACATCCTTTTCTTAACTCACCTCAATTTTCCTCACCAACGCATGCATTAAACCCCCTTGAACAAAAACCCGAATCCTTGACAGCCTTGGACCTACCTAACTCACCCAGTCATCTTCGCATGACTACTTGCTCTCAACATAGTATCTACAAGCCTAACCCCAAATATACTCTCACCACCATCAACACCACTATACCTAAAATCCCTCACTCCACTAAAGCTACTCTTAACCAGGTGACGTGTAGCCATGCAAGAAGAAATAAACACCTTACATCAAACTCAAACCTGGTAGCTTATTCCTTGCAACATTACTATGCATGTCATTGGATCCAAATGGGTTCTCAAGCAAAAACTTAAACTCAATGGTACATTTGATCGCCTCAAAGCATGTCTTGTTGCAAAAGGATACCACCAATTGGATGACATTGATTACATAGACACTTTATCCCCTATCATCAAACCTAGAACCATTCTCTTAGTCCTTAGCTTATAACTAGTTCATTAATGGAATACTCATCAACTTAATGTCAAAAATGCCTTTCTCCATCGTCTCATCTCAAAAGATATCTACATGGAACAACCCTTTGGCATGGCTAACCCTAAGCTCCAAACTCATGTCTATAAACTCCAACGAGCACTTTACGAACTCAAACAAGCCCTAAGAGCTTGGTTTGATCGCTTCATCTCCTTCATTTTGCAACATAGTTTCTTTTACTGTCTAGCTGACCCCTCTCTGTTTATCTCACACTCATATAATAGCACTTTAGTTCTTCTATTATATGTAGATGACATACTTCTTACAAGTTCCAGCCCCCTGCTCCTCCATGCCTTCATTCAACTCCTCCACACAAAGTTTGCGAAAAATGACCTTTGGCCCATCCATCACTTCCATAACATTGAAGTCTCACATACTTTTGAGGGTTTTCATCTCTCTCAAGCCCACTATGCCTTCACCATTCTTGAAAAAAATAATATGCTCGACTGCAAACCTATGAGCATTCCCATTAAAGCAAAAACTAAAGGGCTTACCAATGACACCCCTCTGGATTATCCTAACTCATACAATTAAGTTGTTGGTGCGCTGCATTACTTAACCTTTACTCGGCCTGACCTCGCTTACAATGTTAACTTTGTCTATTAGTATCTGCAAACTCCAACCACTTTTCACTTCAAAATGGTTCATCGCATTCTCTGTTAGATTACAAGAACACTTAATGTTGGTATTTCCCTCACTTCCCACACTGCACTTGATCTTTGAGGGTTTTCTGATTCAGATTAGGCAAGTTGCTCTGTTACTCATCATTCCACTAATGGCTACTGCACCTTTCTTGGTCAGAACCCTATGTCATGGTGTGCAAAGAAGCATAACATTATTTCTCGCTCCAGTTCCAATGTGGAATATAAAACCATGGCGCATATAGTTGCTGAACTCACATGGTTAACGTTAAGGGTGTACAATGGTGCAGTTTAAACCACAAAACCACATTAACCAAACTGCAATTAAAGATGCAGCTAGCAATTTGGGAGGTTAACCCGTAGGTTTACCCGCACCGAACCACACATTATTTAAAATATAAGTCCTACTTTACTAATTGTCTAAAGAATATTTCCAAGTCCTCAACATCAATGAAGTTTCTGTTTGGATTATTGTAAACAGCAAATATATTGATCGTTTTTTAAGTTTGCAGAGACGCATTGGAGAAGAAGATAAGTTCACAACTTGAGGAAGCTATGTTGGACGACCTTCTCATACCGAACTACTCGTATCTAAATGAAAAATTATACGATGTTAACTGCGTTGAGAGGATGTTAGATCATATTTTGGATAGTTTAGAAAAAATAAATGATGCTGCAATCAATAAGGCTGATGATGTGACAAAGTAGCCAACATTGATGGTTGTCGTCTATTGGGAAATAAACTGATAGCTATCTTTCTTAGATAGCTTCCGATGAAAATCTCAAGCCGAAAAAGTTCTACAATTTCAGTATTTCTCTTCCTGATCAAGCCAGACTCTTTACGATAGTATTTACCGTGCTGTAGATGTCTATCTAGAGGTAGAAATGAGTGCCGATTCAGTTGCAACTTTCTTTGTCTTTTGATAAACATATAGTGCAGTTAAAACCACATTGCGCCACAAATATGCGATGCGGTGTAGAGAGGTTTTCAATGTCAAAATTCAAAAAAAAATCATACCGCACCACATATACCCCTAGTTAACGTACATTCTCAAAGACCTTGGTATTCCTCAAGCTCAACCGCCTGTCCTATTTTGCGATAACATCAATACACTTCATTTGACCATAAACCCAGTGTTCCATGCCCGTAGGAAGCATATCAAGCTCAACTATCACTTTGACTGTGAGAAGGTTACCCTTGGTATTTTTGTTACCCGCCATGTCTCCACCACTCATCAAGTTGCGGAATATTCACTAAGCACATGTCCAAAGCTACACTTACTCTCTTTCGTCTCAAAATTCGCCTTCATCCTCAACCAAGTTTGTGGGAGCATATTAATATATACACGCCACCCTTACCTGATCAACTCCCATAAATCTAGCAAGATGAGGATGCCACCTAAAGTGATAAGGCTTTTGTCATTCTCTGGAGTAATAAGGATGCCTTCTCATGATTAGCAACTCATGGTAATAATTTCGCATGGCAAGTTGACCCAAGTGTAACTCGATCACAGCCAGAGTGAAAATAGAATATCTTGTCACAGATCAACTGCCTAATATCTTGGCTAAACACTCTCATAACGATCCTATATATTTTATCCTCCTAGTGATTTAGTGAACACAACTCTATGTCACATTAACTAGTACTATATATTGGTATCGTTTATGTACTTGTTGCTCACGTTCAATAAAAAGAGAAATTCTCTAAACTTTCTTGTCTGTATTTAATTATCATCTGCTATAAGATGTTTTACTAACTAAACAAATTTAGAGCTTCGTCAATAAGTGACTTATTATAAGAAGTTATCTATATGCCTAATGTGATTGTTGTGCACACTAGCTAGGCTAAAAAAATGAGGAAAAGGAAAAAGATAAAGATAAAGATAAAGACCCATTAACATAAAAAACTGCTTACTACTATGCTTGCTTGATAAAGATAAAGACCCATGAGTAATGTTTACTTAAAAAAAATGTTGATACTATTGAGGTAATTGCATTTGAATTTGATAAGAAAAAGTTTAAAAGGATCCATTTGAATTCAAATACAACCATTTTAGCAGTTTATGCATAGTTTGTGAATAATGTGCATAAGTAATACTACTCCTATATATTTACCTCAAAACACTTCTAAAAAAAGTTAGGAAAGTTTTATGAATATATTTACCAATAGTATGCTTCTAAAATGTCAATCTTGGGGGTCTGAAAACTTATGTTGTTCAAGCTTGAAGCCAGCTTAGTTCCATTAGGTCCTGAGCAATTTGAACTTGGGCAAGGCAACTCATTTATGGACACTGTCATATAAATTCTTCTACTAACATTTCTAGGGACATCAATTGGGTGATCTTGACTAGCTAAACTCCTCAAGCTCTTAGTGAAATTAAACACAGTTCCTGAGTCATTCAAAGAAGGAAGAACAGGAAAAAAGGGAGTGGGTGATGATGAAGAAGAATAATTTCCACTATACTGAAGAATTGATGTTGTTGTGGAATTATCGTAAAATGCATTGCCATCATAAAAAGGAGAAGCTGCAATATAATAGTAGTTATTTGGGGGTTGGTTTGCTGTGACCAAGACATCCATGGTTTGTCCTGGGGTGATCATGATGAAACTAGTGTTTAGCGTTTTGGTGTAGGAAGCATCAATGGCAACAATTGTGAGGTTATGATGAGCAATCCCAAAGAAGAGTTCTTCGTTCATGGCAGCGTTGATTACACGAAGAAGATAGGTTTTTCCATAATCAACCCATAATCTATATGTTGTTTCTGCAAAAAAAAAAAAATAGTAATATGGATTATCAAAGAAGTTACATCTAGATTCTAAGAAACAAGAGGAACTAAATTTGAATTTCTAGGTTTGAATAATACAAAGATCACTAGAAGAACTTGATATTGAACAAAGAAAAGCATATAAAAGATAAGAACTATGAGCTACTTTGACATTTAGGATCTCAAAGAATTTACTTCACATCTTTGTTTGTGTAAACTTAATTCTTTTGATTCGTTTGGTTCATGAGTTAATTAATTTCATTAAGATATTCATAAAAGATCAGTATTTCATAATGGTTTTTGTTTTATGAGATTTAGTATTCCTTTTGATGTCATTCTAAGGTACTAGAAAGGAAAGTATGAAACATTGACTTGAAATATGGTGCTTCTTGAGGCATTGAATAATAATTAACTCTTATTTAATTTATTATCTCACTTTTAGTTGTACAAAAAAAAATTTTAACTTCTCAAAAAATTTCCTAAAAAAATAGAAGAAATTTAGATAAATTTGCATAACTGTACAAATGGTAAATATTTTCATATTCTTGGTGACCATTGTGAAAAATCAAAGTTCAAACAAAATTTTCACAAGTTATTATCAACGTACCTCTTGAGCAATTATAGAAATCTCCAGGTTCCCCATTGATGGTGTAAGCATTTGATGAGTTAGGCTCACCACCACTTACTAGGGCTGAATTTATTATCTGCAACACATCCCCTTTATACCATTCCCCTGCAAGAACATAACATGTCCATACTTAGGACTTTCTGTCAATGGTTTGCTCAATTGGTATAATTCAACTGCATCGATCCAAAAGGTTTTCAATTTGATTCTTTTTGGTGATCCTTGTTGATAAGTATTCATCCTTTTTTGGCAATGAAAAACAAAAATATATGTATCTGAAGTGTTCATGAACAAAATTTCAATAGAGTTAAACCCACCAATGATAATAGTTTCTTGGCCATCTGGTTCAGAGAATGGAAATGACGTTCCATTGGCAGGAAAGATAAGAATGGCACCATGGACAGTGGCACGAGTCCAACTACTATGGGCATGCCACCAAAGAGTTCCTTCTTCAATAGTAAAGGCCAGCTTCTGAGTGAAACTTGTTCCTGGTGGGATGGGGCACTGTGTGATATTCTCAGGTCCATCTGACCATGGGTCCCTTGGTTCCCTCACCCCATGCCTTTAAGTAAAAGGATTTTAGTTAGTTCCCTTAAGCTTTTAAATGTATGAGCTCTTGGATAAACACAGCACAAAGAGAAATTAAGCGTATAAAGAACTATTTTCATCTAAAAGCTTAAGCTATTACAAAAAAAAGCACAATAAATAGTCTCATTATAATCTTTGACACACTTCTCATGTAAAAGTCACCTCTTAGATTTAAGCATGGACTCAGCACATGTCAATCATACCATTATTGATATTTTGTTTTAATTTGGGTAAATTACTTTTACATTCCTTAAAGTTTTGTAATATAATACAATATCCCTCTTAATTTTGAAATGACATTCAGCTCCCTTATAAGTATTTGAATATATTAATTTATCCTTGTTTCTTAGTCTTCCAGCAAGGTAAATTGGTATATTCACATAAACATAAGGGAGCCAAGTGTCATTTTAAAAACAATAAAGGTGCCAAGTTTTATATTACCAAACAAGATATGTAAATAAATAATTTACCCTTTTAATTATGAAGAATGGGGTGGTAAGAATCAAACTTGTGACTACTTGATTATGGAAGCTCTGAGAGCATGTTAATGACCATTTTAACTCAAAAACTTAGTCAATTGTTTGGAAAATGCTATAATATAGATACAAATGTAAACAAATATTTTTTTCACTGTTCATATAATATATTTATTCCTATATCTACTGTATAGTCTGATATCAGGCAATGTTCACATCATAGCAGATATATTTATGTGTACTAAAAATTGATCTTTGTACATTGAAGTTTTGCAGTAAATACATTCAATAATTTTCTCTAATCTCTCCTATATATCCTCTTATATGTTTCCATTATACTTTCATCATGGTATTAGAGCCTTGAAGCTTAGCAAGCTACAATGTCCTCCTCCTTTGCCGAAAATCAAAGCAATCCATCAACCGAAAATCAAAGCAATCCATTATCCAAAAATCATGAACTCTCAAACTCCAAATTCCTCTATTCCTTCGATTCCCCTTGACTCACACTCTGAACATCAAGCTAGATGAAGGAAATTACATGTTGTGAAAAAATCAACTACTTAATATAATATATGCCAATGGTCTGGAAGATTTTATTGAACCTTATTGGCAGCCACCACCAAAGTTTCTAGATGAAGCCATGACCACTCAAAATTCATAATACAAAACTTGGCAACGCACAAATCAATTGGTTATGAGCCGGATCTATGTATCCATTGCTCCTGAACCAATGGCTCACATAATTGGCCTATCTACTACAAATGAAATATGGGAAGCACTCCAAAAACACAATGAATCATCTTCAGCAGTTAACTAAATGAGGTAACACGATAACTCAATATCTTGACAAACTTAAATCTCTCATCGATCAACTCGCTGCGGTAGGCAAGCCATTGTCATACAAGGATCACCTGGGTTATCTACTTGAAAGTCTTTTAGCCGAGCATGATTCCTTTGTGACGGCGATATATAATCGCGCCGATCAACCCTCCCTTGAAGAAATTCAGAGCTTGCTCCTTTAATTTTAGATGATATTGGAAATAAGACAAAATGCCAAGACCCTTCTTCCTTAGGCACAACTCAGCTTGAGCAACCTTCACCTTGGTTCCTCCAAAGGATGTGGATTCAGCCAATCTCAAAAGCTCTCCAATGTGGTGTCATCAACCTACAACTTTTGCCCTTCTTCATCCAGCAACCTTAACTCCCTTTCCTTCAACTTGGCTCCAGGAATTTTAGATAACCTTCCATCTAATAGGTCCAAGTCTATATGAACTAAAACAAAGCCACATTAAACTACCCTTAGAACCAATCAAATGACATAGTCCATCATAAGGAATCAATATGCTCAACTTCTCCCATGGCAAGAATCCTTGATAGGGAAGTGCAAGCTTCTGAACCTAGTCACCTATCTCAAGAAGAAAGACCAACATATAACTAAAATCCCATGATCGCCATATCAAAACCTGGAATTCACAAACCAAACCTCTATCTTCCCCCATCATATATCCATTCCCACTGAACCATTAAACCTATAAGAAGCTTTACAATAAAGACATTAGAGAGAAGCCATGGAAAAGGAATTGTAGACTTTCAAACATAATCATACTTGGACTTTAGTTCCTAAAGAATAGTCTTATGAGATCATTGGGTGCAAGTGGATATTTAAAGTCAGATAGCTCACTTGAAAGGTGCAAAGCAAGACTTGTTGCCAAAAGGTTTCATCAAACCCCAAGTTTTGACCATACAGAAACTTTCAATCCAGTAATAAAGCCATCCACTATTAGATTAATTCTCTCATTGGCCATTTCACAACATTGAGAAGTTAAACAACTTGACGTACATAATGCTTTCCTTAATGAAGATCTTAAGGAAATAGTTTACATGCAACAACCTCTTAGTTTTGAGGGCCCGGTTCATCCAACTCATGTATGCAAGTTAAATAAAGCCATTTATGAGCTTAAACAAAGCCTAAGAGCTTGGTATACTAAACTTCATGATAGCCTTATACAATGGGGATTTTAGAATTCAAAAGGAGATGCTTCCATGTTCTTTAAAAGAACTCAAACTGATTTAATCATAATTCTTATTTATGTTCATGATATATTAATTATAGGCACAAATTCAAGTCTGATACAACAGGCCATCTCTCAGCTAAATCAGACTCTCAAGGACCTAGTTGACCTCTCTTACTTCCTTGGTATTCAGGTTACAAGAACAAAAGATTCTATTCATTGTTGCTAGGAGAAATATATCAATGATTTGCTTATTAGAGCAGGGATGCAAAATTGCAAACCAATTTCAACTCTTATGGCAAGTAATTCCCATCTCTCATTACGTGATGGAGAAGCTCTTCAAGATCCAACATACTATAGAAGCGTAGTGGGAGCTTTATAGTATTGCACACTTTCTAGACCTGACATAGCCTTTGCAGTTAACAAGGCATGTCAGTTCCTTCATTCTCTCACTTCTACTCACTTGTAGGTAGTAAAAAGTATTCTTCGACATTTGAAAGGAACATCCACATGTGGAATCACTTTCACAGCTCACCCATCTCTAGATCTTACTTGTTTTGCAGATGCTGATTGGGCTAGTTGTCCAGATGATAGGAGAAGTACCAGTGGTTACTGCATTTTCTTTGGAAATAATTTAATCTCATGGGCATCTCACAAACAAAAGGTAGCATCTCAATTTAGTACAAATTGATGTCACGGCTAAGGTAACTTGGCTAGAATCAACTTCTTAAAGAAATTCACTATCAGACTCCTTCAACTATATTATGTGATAATCAAAGTACAATTCATCTAGCAGCTAATCCTATTATACATGCACGTACCAAACATGTAGAAATTGATCATCATTTTATTAGAGAAAATGTTGCAAGTAGAAAGCTAAAGATTCTACATATTCAATCTCATAATCAAGTAGCTGCTCCACTCACTAAAGTTGTTCCTATCCAGCATTTTTTGGCTTTCAAGAACAAGTTGATTGTTCTCCACAAACCAGTCAACTTGAGGGAGATGTTAGAATATAGATACAAATGTAAGCAAATATTTTTGTTACTGTTCATATAATATATTTATTCATATATCTACTATGTAGTCTGATATCGACAGTGTTCACATCATAGCAGGATATATATATATATATATATGTATACTGAAAACTGGTCTTGTACATTGAAGTTTAACAGTAAATACAATTCAGAATTTTCTCTAATCTCTCCTCTGCATCCTTTTCACTATTTCCATTCTACTTCCATAAGAAAAGATTCTTGAATATTTCTATTACAATATCTGATACTCTGACAAAGAAAAAGATAGAGTGAAGAGGGATGAAAAGTCACCACTAACCAGTGAATGGTAACCCCATATGTTCCTTGGTTGTGGACAGTAACAAAAGCTGTGTCTCCCTTCTGAACACGAATTGTTGGCCCTGGAAAGCTATCGTTCACTGTTAATATGCTTTTTGTGCTACACAACTTTGTGAAGTTCTTTTCCTTCAGCTGCAATCACACAAAAATGGAAAATTAACAAACACAAAAATCACAAACTTATAAATTCATGATATCAAATCTCATAAACTTTGCTTTTTCTGTGTTAGTTTTATTTAGACACTAAACCCAGAGCCACCTTGGTGGTTGGATACATGAGAGTGATGATTTGATTAATGGAGATCTCAACTTTAGTCCTTAACCACAAAATAATAAATAAATAAGAAAAACATAGATAATAACATGTATACCGAAAAACATTTCCAGACATACCGTATTCCAAAACTGTATACCTCATGAAATTTTACCTTTTTCTAATGTTATTCTGACTATGCATTATCTGGAATTATTTAAGACACAAAAAAATGGAATATTGTTTTGATATATCGTATTTTTGAAAGTGCTTGAATGAAATTATTCTAAAATAATATAGGGATTTCAAGACTTACAACAAAATCATAATAATGAACTTTGCCCAGCTGGCACTGGCAAGAAACCAGGAATCCCAGAAGGAGTATTAGCAGAGTGTGATTTTCCATATCCTAGCTATAGTCAGTCATCTTGGTAAGTAGGAAGCACAATGAAATATAAGCTTTATGGTGGCCATAGTTGCAAGTTATGTATAGCGTAAGTTCACGGATCTTAGTGATTTCTCAACGGTTTCTTCATCTTTTGTACAATAATAAAATAGGGTTTGTTTTGTTAACTCTTTACTCTCACTTAAAAACAGTATGTCCTTTTTGATAATATATCATACTTGCCTAAAGGAGGCTGCTTTAATATTGTTTCAATTATATAATTGAAGCTTGTAAGAGAATCTGAGATGGGACTTGTTTTCACTTATTTGTATTACGTAGGTAGTTCCTTTAAGACAATCCTATGCTGGTAGCATAGAGTTTTTAATTTTTTATTATTTTTTTAATTTTTTAATATTAATAATTATTGTTTATATTATATTTTTTTTAAAGATTTTTTTAAAACATTTTTATATTTTTTAAAAATATTTTTATTTATAAATAAATAATATAAAAAATTATAGATAAATAGTACATAAAAAATATAAATAATTTTAATTTTTTTAAAATTATATGACATAGACAATAATTAATTATTAAAAAATTAAAAAAAATTATATTTAAATATTAAATTAAATTATGTCTATGTAACATAACAACCACCTTATTTATATGTATGGGTCGTTGGCTTTTCTTGCAAAGTTGTTGGGCCACATTGAGTGCAAAATGGATTAAGGAATCTACAGGGGGAGAGAAAGTAAGAAAAAATGATTACAAAATTTATGCGGTGACAGGCAGAGAGAGTGACAAAATGATGAAGGATTACCTACAGGGGGAAGGTAAGAGAGACAGAGACAAAATGATTACGGAATCTATGGGGGACAGTGAGTGATTAAGGAATTTATGGGATCCGGTCTGAACATGACCGAATCATTGGGTTATTAATATATATATATATATTTTTTTTTTTAATATTATAAGATGTTATTATTATTATTATTATTATTATTATTATTATTATTATTATTATTATTATTATTATCAAATCCAAACAATAGAGATAAATGAGTAATTTTCTTAGGTAGCAAACTTCCAAAATGATTTAGATTCATCTCACTCAACTTTCTCTCACTCTCTTCAAA
>JASKGM010016864.1:0-11156 GCA_034509205.1 Ceratonia siliqua
AGCAGAAACGCCGACGACCGGCAGAAACCCCCACAACCAGCAGAAAATCCGACGAGCAAGAGGACGACACTGCTGAACGATGAGGAACGGCGATATTAACTAGGTCGAAAGGTGTGCCTATGTAGGGTTATCTGGGGAGGGTATATGGGTCTTTTTCAATTTTAACAAACTTTCCCATGGGGTGGGAAACTAAGAATCCCACCCCCTTGCATGGGAAAAATTTGGTGGGAATCTGGTCTAAAAATTGCTCCCAGGAATCCTAAATTCCTGGGAATTTTTTTTTTCCTGTGTACCAAACATGGGAAACCAAGTTTCCCAATTAGTAATTCCCAGGAAACTTAAAAAAAACCTGGTACCAAACACACCATTAGGGTGATCTCTTTCTCTCTCTTTTTGTTTGTTTGTTTAGCTCCGACTATGGTTTGAACTTGCAACCCTCAGTCTTGGAAACGACTCCAGGACCACTAAGCCACAGGTTCATTAGTAGGGTGATCTCTATTATCATACAATATAGTACTTAAACATAATAAAATCTAGAACCTAGCTCCTGGACTCAAACCAAGGCCCAACTTCGGCTCTCAAACCTGGACCCAACTCCTAGACCTGGTTCCTGGCCCCTGGACTACACCCAACCTTGGCTTCAGCTTCTGGACCCACCCATTTACCACCCTTACTCCCAACCCTACCGGGCTACTCAAGTGGCTGATATGTTCTCCACTTATATTTTTCAACTTGTCTTGTGTGATACTCCTTTTTATTTTTCAGAGAGCAAGGAAGAAGTTAACTGAAAGTAAATGCATGACGTATCTATAATGTTGTTTAGTACTTTAGGCATAACACTAAATGCAAAAAAGTCCAGCACATGAACTTAACTTGTACAGGCGTTATGAGAATTAGTGAGGACCATAGATTTTGAAGCTGTTTTATCAATAAAATATTGCTTTGAATGTCCTGCAGGTTCATTAATGACAAGAAGGGATTTGTATTGGGGAATGATGGAGTCTTGCTCCGCTATCTTGGATAAAGTTCTAACTCAACATGGTAATTAGTGACATTCTCCTGATTTTGGTTGACACATGACATATCTCTTTAAATATAACTTGAGGTTTTAGTTGCATCATCTAACTACCTGTCCAGTTTTATAATGTTATGAGATTGAGAATTAGATGCTAAAGATTCCTACAGACCATCTCTCTATTTTTTTGGCCTAATTTATAGGCTGGAGAGAAAAATAAACAAAAAATAGAAATCACAGGAGGAATAGAAGAAAAGAAAAGATAGAGAAATAAGACTGGTTAAACCTGGATAAGAACAAATTAGGAAGTAATCTGAAAGAACAACTTCCAACTGTCAGGAATGGATTGGTAAGATCCTCAAACATGGTATCATGGTTCCTTTCATCCAACAATTATAAGTGGGAAGCAAGGACAAGTTGGAACATTGGTTTAAGTTGATCTATGTAGTTTGATTTTCTTATTGAAATTTGGAATTTTATAGTTTGTTAACTCAATGCTTGCATTTTTGTAGCAGAATACGTATCCATCCGTAGCATTTGTTGATGTGAGAGAGCTCTGGATCAAATGAAGTCCTTGCTGTTTCTGCCCAAAAAAATAGAGGCCAGAAAAAAAAATCAGCCTACTGCTGCGAAGAGTGTTAGATTAGTTCAATTTCACTTTGCAATTGTTATTGTACTATTATATTAAAATGCAATTTTATGCCACGTATATTGGACTGTAAGGGCAGAATACACAGTTACCAATACAATGACTGGTATAGGTTATACCAAGTCAACATTAAAATTTGCAGGTATTATATATACAGATGGTCTTTCTTGTACTCCCCACCTAGAAAAGAAAAAATCTACTAAAGATTTATCTATTATTCTCCATCAGAAGTTAAACCAAAGATTTCTAGTTCATAAGATGGAGGCCATAACCATTTTTCAGTCATCCTTAAACAAGAGTTTAGCAGCAGAGAACTAAAAAGATAACTTACATTGTTGAGTAAATTTGATTTGATTCAGGCTTGTTCGAAGTCTGTAGATGTACAGGGCAACAAAGTATCACCAAGGACTGGCAATTCCTGTATTTTACAATTGTCGAGAAGGTTCAATTCAAATTATTTGGGGAAATTCGCACTTTTTTTCCCACATTTTTTATCACCATTGTAATCTTCCCAAACATCCTTTTGTTAATTTTGTTTTCACTTTTTTTTTTTCATTTAGGATGTTTAAATCAATTTATATGAAGAGTTTATTTCTTTTCTTTCTTTTGTCTCCTGTTAGACTTTTTTTTCATAACATGATTAGAATTTACTGGAATTTGGATCCAGTCTTTTTAGAGAAAAGGCTGAGAATTTTTTTCACATGAACCATTCATTTAATTTTGAATGGTCAAGATTTATTTGGCAAAGTACGCGTACTTTGCGTGTATTTTAATCTTAACTGTTCAAAAATTAATAAACGATTCAGATGAAGAGAAAATGTAGAAAAAGATCCAGGTCAAAAAGGCCTAAATCTGAGCAAAATTTGTTTAATTTAACATCCAATTAAATAATAAGTTGTAATTTGCCAAAATCACAATAATTAAATATGTAATATATTGCAATTTACAAATTGGGGGACTTCATCCTATTTGAAAATTGAGATGTTTATTCTTTTCTGTGGTGCCTAAATATTTAAAAAAAAATACTTGGGTAAGTTATTGTTTGGTGGCTAATGGAGCACTAAATTTCTAACATGGGGTTTCATGGGCACAAACTTCTTAATTAGTGTTAATTGATCTCAAGGCACTATTATTATTATTTTTTTACTTTTTATAAAAAGTAATTATTTAATTATAAAAA
The DNA here is from genome assembly GCA_034509205.1 of Ceratonia siliqua. NCBI lineage: Eukaryota > Viridiplantae > Streptophyta > Magnoliopsida > Fabales > Fabaceae > Ceratonia > Ceratonia siliqua. The sequence continues at coordinate 2,845 of JASKGM010016864.1, forward strand.
ATAATTAATCTATTATGGCTAAAACATAATAACTTTTATAACAAAATGATTACTTTTTATAACAAAATAATTATTTTTTATAATTAAATAACTACTTTTTATAAGAATTAAAAAGGAAACAAATAAAAAATAAATAGCGCTTTAGTGCCAACTTGGAATTTAGTCCATGGGCAAGATGTAAAACTTTAGCGCCTGTTAAGTATAAACAATAATCTGCTCAAAATAACTGCATGTTTGAGGCTTCATTTCTTTTGGTGAAAAATGATTTGTTATGGAAATACTTTTTTTTACAAAAAATACTTTTTTAGAACATAAGTTGATTTTCCATGTTTGGATAACATGGTAGAAAATACTTCCTATTATTTTAGGAAAATATTTTTTATCATTTAAAACAAGATTGAAATAATTCTATTTAAACATCTTTAAAGATATTATATTTTAAAATGATATTTTATGATATTCATTTTTTTTGGTGTCTCAAATAATTGAAAATTAGTATTTTAATATAATGACACCAAAAAAAAAATCTTATACAATACTATTCTAAAATATCAAAAAGTAATTTACTTAAAAAGATTTATATACCCATCCACAATAAAAATTATGAAAATATATAATATGATTTATGTTTTTTATATCATGTTGTTTTAATTTTAATCTGTCTTATTCTATAATCATGTTTAATATATAGTTGTATTTGTATCTTTAAAATTAGTTAATGTATTTGTATCTTTTAGTTAGTAATATGATTGTATATTTAAAATTTGCTTTATTGTAATTTTGAATTTTATTTTTATTTTATAGTTTAAAATATTATATTAATTATTTAATATTATTTAATAAAAATTATAAACTTATTTTAATTATAATAAAATTATTTTATTTATTTAAATATTATGTATGAAAAATATATCATTTTATTTACTTAAATATTATGTATAAAAATATTTTTTTTATTAAATATTAATTTTTTATTAAACAATAATACAATTAAAAATAAAAATTAATATTACAAATTAAACATGTTTTTAAATTTTTATTTTTTAAAATCAAGATTTAACATTATAAATAAAATATTTTTTCATAATTTTTATTTTTTTAAACAAGAAATACAAGTACAAATTAAACATACTTTTTAAAATTTAAAAATTTTTAAAAAAATATTTTTAAAAAATAATAACAAAATAAAAATAAAAAATATTTTTATAAACGCTAAGATATCCAGACCCCTCGTCACTCACGTGGCCTTTACCTTAAATTTTTGACTTAATTATATATATTTTTATAATATAAATTTAATTCTTTTAATTTTATTATGAATAGTATCTTCTTTTAATTTTATTAAAATTAAAATAATTTCATAATTACAATTCAAATAATTTTATTTTAAGTTATTAAAATCATAATTTTAATAAAAATAAAGAAATTATATTATTTAAAATAAGATTAAAAAAAGTATTGTTCAAGATAAAAATTAAAGGATAAATTAAATTAAAAAAAATACAATTAATCCTTGAAATCTTTTAGAAGTGAGAATCCCTAATTCCACCAATTCCCCCTTCCGTCCCCAGCTCCAGAATGCTTACTTAAACAGGACTGTGAGCTTGAAGCCGCCGTCTTTGCTTCCCCATCGGCAACTGACTCCAGCGGCATCTTATACCGCCTCCGATCTCAGGTATGTTTTCCGGCACTATTTTCCTTTTCTCTTATGTAGTTTACCATTGTAAAACCGCTCGCTTGTGGCGGGTATCTGCGCTTTATAGATAAAAACCCACCTTTTCTGGCCCCATAAGGAACAAAAATGCCCTCTTTGAGAGGTGTAGATGATGGGTTCTTTTTTTTTTTTCTTATTTATTTCCTTATTCTTCGATGGAAAATTTACCCATGGATATCAAAACTTAGCTTTTGGTCGTCGTCAGTTCAGAGATTTCTGGTGACTCCATTCCTTTTTTTTTTTTGCATGCTTTCCTCTCGCATTTTGAAAATTGTTTTTCTTTTCCTGCAATTAGTTGAAAATTATAATTGAATTTCTAATCGAAACTGGACTGGGTTTAATGCTACGCTTTTATTATAAATTTGATAGTGGTGTCCTCAACACTCCTTATACTATCAGGCTTTATCCAATACTTCGCCAAACAGGGCTTAATTCCTTCAAGTTCGACTGAGTCAATCTGCCTCTAACCATGGTAAGATGAGCTATTCCCTCTTGTTCTTTCTCTAAGCATTCTTGCTACCTTACCACCTTGTAAATGGTCATTGAATTTGTCTAATATAGGGAGGACACTGTATTAGTTTGAAACAATTATTGTCTATGTTCGAAGTTTTTTTTAAAAAAATTAATTGGGTATTGATTTTCTTCAATTTTCTCTGCCATTCACAAAGTTCTCCCTTTGGTTCGTCACCGCTTTTGCTTTGGCTTCACCCGTTGTTGTTACTCTTTTGAACGAAACAGAGAAAAAAGAAGAGTTTTTTTAGGAAGCCAGTGGTCATCAAGAAGCAGAAGCAGCAAGAGCAGCCTTCTGTGGATCCTATTACAGGAAAGAAGATTCCAAAGAGTTTTGTCTTTTCACGAGGGAAGTTGCCTGGTCCTCTCAAGCAACTTCAGATGGACCTGAGAAAGTTAATGCTGCCATATACAGCTCTCAACCTCAAGGTGAATATTCCTGTCTTGTTGTTTTTAACTTTTTTGATTTTCTATTCATATTCTGATGTATATTTAATTTACTCAATCTTGATCAAACTATAAAGAGAATGAAATATAGTTTTAACTACGAACTAATTAATTGTTATATTATCTGTTTTCTTGCAACAAGTCAAACTGATGGGTAGGCCTAGATTAATTTTTTTTGGACCACATTAGAAAAGAAGTGTGTATCCTCATCATCATGGAAGTCAACAAACAAAAAATGCATTCTTGGAATTTACAATTATGAAGAGTAGTTATTTGATTTGGGTCATGTCAACTTAACATATTATAATATATATATATATATGTGTGTGTGTGTGTGTGTGTTTGTTAATTTTGAAAGATGTTTTAGATAAACTATTTGAAGGCTGAAAATGATTGCCATACCATTAAGAGTTTAAAGTGTGAAGAAAATTGCATGTTGATTTAGCTTATCAATCTAGCCACTATTGAAAGTATAAAATTGATTCTTGGTAGCCTAAATTTAGCAAATGTTAATGTTTCTCAGCCTAATTATTTATTAACAATAAGATGTATTTTATTAGGAATCTGCAGTCTTCACTCTACATCTATTTGTTTGCGAAGCACTAATTTAAATCCACTTGTGCCATGGCGGCATATGTCTTGACTATACATATTTTCTTCTTTTTGCAGGAAAAGAAGCGGAATAATTTAAAAGACTTTCTGAACATTGCTGGACCTATGGGTGTAACGCATTTCCTCATATTGTCAAAAACTGCAACTGCACCTTACTTGAGGGTTGCAACAACCCCGCAAGGGCCTACCCTTACTTTTAAAATACATGAATACTCATTGGCAGCTGACATTGCCCAATCTCAATTGCGTCCTCGATGCCCTAAAGATCTTTTCAAAAATTCTGCTTTGGTAAAGTAGCTTATCACCAGCTGTTCATCAAATGCGACTCACTCTTGAGCATTATCACCAGCTTTTAAAGTTTGCTAATGGAATGTTGAGAGAGGAATTATTTTATTATTCAGGTGTTTTTGTCCTGTATAAGTTGAAGACTGACGAAAAATAGTGAATACCTTTTGATTGATGTGCTAATGGTTATTGTTACACTGAGTACGAATTTGCTGTAGTGTCTTTATGATGTCCATTTCCAGGTTGTAATTGATTTGTTGTATGACACAACTGTTAGTGATAGTATATTAGTATTTAAATAGGGGAAGACATCACAGTTGCAACCAGTTGAAACTCTGGCACTGAACTCTTTCCATGTCTACTGCATATTATATAGTAACTTTTGTTATTAACATATATGCTTCCTATTCATCCAAGATTGATAACTTTTTGTTTTCTTGGCAGATTGTGCTCTCTGGTTTTGTGAGTGGAGATCTACCTCTACGGCTTACAACTAACATGTTTCAGAACATATTTCCAACAATTGATGTTAAAACTGTAAGTTTTACATGCTCATATTGAATGACGGATTTGCATCCAACTTCGTCATCTTTTAATGTCACTTAGCGTGTTGTTTCAGGTTAAACTCTCCTCTTGCCAGAGAATCGTGTTGCTTAACTACAACAAAGACACAAAGCTCATTGATTTTCGGCATTATTCCATAAGATTACAACCAGTAGGTGTTTCACGCAGAATAAGAAAATTTGTGCAGAACCATCAAGTCCCCGATTTAAGGAATCTTCAAGACGTGAGTGATTTTGTCACAAAGTAAGATACTTGCTTTACTTGCTTATTTATGTGAGTTTTTGTTTTCACTTTTTGAATAATGGATGGGGAGTGAGAGCTAATATAATCCACTTTTGGTATAGTTAATTAGTATTTCGGGGGCATTTACGACTTTATAACTTACTTTAAGGAGGCACTGTTACATAGTCAAATCGGATATTTTCGAGTAGTTTGAAGTGTAATGAACAGAATTTGGATATCTAACTTGCTTCTTAGATTCTCTTTAATGTATTAATAAGTTAATATATTATGCTAATTGTGGAGGTGCATATATTCAGTTACTCTTAAAAGGATGATATGTTTGCCTACGATTTTATTGTCAAAAAAGTTAATTCTTAAAAAATATGGTGCCCATTATTCTAGAATTTTATTAACCTTCCCTTCCCTCAGATCATAAATGTTTTAATGAAGTAATGCAGCAATTATAAGCAATAACCTGAAGTATTTTTATTTTATTTTATTTTCTCAATTACTTACCAGATATCGTGAGATTAACATTTTAAGAAGTTATGCTTATAAACTCACCAAATAGTTTTCCAACAATTTTGCTCTAGTGAGATATTTCTTGAACTGCCCTATTTTGCATATTTCTTTGAGCTGTTGACTTCAGAGAATGAACAAAGGGCTGGGAAATGAACTAAAATTGTGTTAACTATATAAAATAATCAATCATAGTAAATTATCCTCTTTCCGTTCTTCTCCTTATAAGGTTTTGGTTTACTTGTGCTTTGGAAGGGCTGGCTATGGATCAGAGAGTGAAGCAGATGACGAAGCAGCAACAGTGACTTTGTCTAGTGATCTTGGTAGAGTCAATCGTGCTTCTACAAAAAGTGCTGTCAAGCTTCAAGAGGTTGGGCCCAGGATGACTCTTCAACTAATCAAAATTGAGAAAGGGCTGTGTTCGGGTGAAGTCCTCTTCAGTGAATATGGTACAATATCTTATTCTTTTTTGTTACAGAAATTTACATCTTTTGGTTGAGAAATCTTTGAAATATTAAGGAGAGGATTATCTTGTGCTGTCTGAATTTACTCAAAGGCACAGATGTGAATAAAAGGTTGTCATGCCCTATACTTGACTGGATATTTATCCCAAAAAAAAAAAACTCAACTGGGATTTTCCATTGTCAATGAACTATTTTAATGTGCAATTTGTATAAACTTCTTCCTTGGAAAAAATTCTGTCACTTGGTATCATAAATTGTTAAATAGGGGCATTCAGATACTCAGTTAACCCAATTTGAGCTATGCCTTGAATATATTTCCTGTCTTAAATCTTAAGTACTTGCTCATGTTCTTTCATTAGACATATATCTTGATGCTGATAAAAATCATTGCTATAAAAGTTATGATGCTAATTAGATTTATTTGCCGCAAGGACTTGTGTTTTCTTCAGATGGTTCCTTTGCAGTTCTTTGGCTTGCTTGCCATAGCCTATTTTGATCTCGATTACACATCCTTGTAGAAGACCATGCTTCTTCGACAGCCCTTATTTGTTTTTCTTGCTTTCCTGTCCTCTTCTTTCTTAATCATTCTGTAGTCCCTTAATCGTCTGTTCTCATTGTAAATTCTTGAACTGTTAGTCTGTCATGGATGAAATACACTTGTTCTTTATGCATTCCTCATCCCCCCTCCCTTCCCTTTTGCCCCCCATTTCTTGTCTTCCTGCATTAACCTATATTACAACTTTTCTTCTTCCCTGTCAGGAAACACTGGTGGCAAAGGGAAAAGTGATGAGAAGATGCAGGACAATGAAGATGGAGAAGATCCAGAAGATAGCGAAGATGAAGATGGAGAAGGTAGTGAAAGATGAAGATGGAGAAGACCCAGAAGATAGTGAAGATGAGGAACATGATTAGATTGATATTGGTAATCAAGAAGTGCAGCATTTTAAAAACTGTGAAGTTATGTATTAATGTGAGTAGCTCCACAACCCTACAGAACCAGAAAGGTGCCACCAGAAATTTTCATTAAGCATTTTGGTGGCTGTGGCCTGCAATTTGTTTCTTATTATATTATACTAAATTAGGTCTACCGATTACCAGCTACTGCTAGTTTCCATCACATTCGTAATGCTGAAGAAGCCATGATCAACTTGAATGTCATCCCTCCCAGCAGGTATGGGCGGTAATTTCTAGTAATCCAATTTATTCATTATTTTATCCAATCTAATTTATTTAATATATGAAAATAACGGATAGAGTCACTGTTATAAAATATAACATAGCAATAAATAAAATATTTAAATGTTTAAACTTTGTGTGAATTGATTATTTGATCCTTTAAATATGTATTTCTTCTCAATTTAATTCTTCAATATTCAATCCTCTCAATTTTATTTTTTCAATGTTTATTTCCTTCTTAATTTGTCCCGCACTAGGTAAGAAATAGCTCTTCTTTTTTAAATAAATAATTGTTTAAAATAACAACGTAAATGTCAATCTCTCATCCTTTACAATAAAGTTGCGAAATCTAGTTGCTGCCTTTGTCAAACATGAGAAGACCTGCAGGTTCCATGGTCATGCAACTTATCAAGACCAATATTTTTCTATACTAATGTCTTGTACTCCTAGAGTTCATGTCAATTTATTTTTTAAATAAAAATTTAAATATAAAATACTAACCATTTATTATTCTTCAAAAAAAATTAAAAAGGTAATATAAGAGTAATATTGACAACTATTCATTATCTCTTAAATAACAAAATACACTATATATATATATATATATTTATTTATTTATTTATTTATTTATTTATACTTCAAATAATAATTAAATGTACTTCAAATTGAACCCATCACATATCCCTTAAGAAAAACAGTTGATAGAGATACAAAACCAAATGGATATATTTATCCAATCACCAATTGATTTTTAATTGGAAAGTTAATAATTAAGTTGTTACTTGTAATATATATTTTTTCCTACAAATATATATTGTTAATTTGTTATATAAATGTAGTATAAAATGTTAGATATCTTGTACGTTTATGTATATTATTTAAAAAATAATAATAATAATAACAACCTTGAGCATTATTCAAATTTTGCTATATATTCTGTCATAGCCAAGTAGAAGTCCTCCATTTTGTTGCTTTCTAAATTGAAAAAGCACAGAAAAAGAAAAACAAGAACGAACTCGTGCACGAGTCGTCAATAGAAATGATTATTCATATGCAATTCTAAAAAAAATATATAAAAGAATTAAAATGAGAAAAAATATTTTAAAAGATTAAATTAATTATTTTTAAGGACTAAAAAAGTAATTCAATTTTGTTTTATCTTTCCGTATTCACGAAGGCTTGGATTTAGATCGTATATAAGGGGATCATGTTACTTGATAATCGTTAGATGTGAGAGCGAGCAATTCGCGTAGGAGATAGGCAACATCGACGACTCATCATAGTTGTCCATGCTAACTTGATCACGAGGAGATCCAGGGCTACATGACAACCTAACCTAAGGAATTTGAATATAGTGTAGTTGGAACTGCATGGTCTTCGATCAAATTGTTGGAAGGCTATTATCTCTTAATTTTTTTTAAAAAAAATGTGCCTCGAAATTCTTACAAAAAAAAACACGCAATTGAATCCTCAGTATCTAACGTGTGTTAGACAATCAAAATTCAACTAGATTTGAATCCTGCCGGCCCTAGTGTGCAATCAAGAGTTTTGACCAACTAAAAATAAAAGGTGGTTTCTCCCTTACTCCCCTACTCATGAGTAGGGGAGTTGTTTTTAATTTTTAAAATTATAAATTTTAGTTTTTTAATTTTTTTTATAATTTTTATTTTAAGAAATAAATTTAAAGAATTTTAAAAAATGTTAAAAAAATAAAAAAAGAATCAAAAGATTTTTTTTAGTTTTTTAATTATGTTTTTTGAATTATTTTTTGATTAATGTGTTAAGTAAAATTTTTTAAT
>JASKGM010016864.1:11256-22142 GCA_034509205.1 Ceratonia siliqua
TTTTTAATTTTTTTCAATTTTTTTAAATTCTTTTAACTTATTTCTTAAAATAAAAATTATAAAAAAATTAAAATTTTTAATTTTTATCAATAATCAAGAGTAGGTTAGTATACACCAAAATAAAATTCTAGACCAAAAGATCAAATAAAACAACTTTTTTTTTATATATACATATTTAATAAGGAATATATATATATATATATATATATAATATCTTAATTATCATAGTTTTTTATTTTTGTATTGTTTTAAATTTATTTTATTGTTTTATGCTGTTTGTAAAAAAAATTTGAAAATTAGTTATTTTTTAATAAAAATACTAAATTTTTATATGATGTCAAAGTTTTATTTTTTTATTATTTTTTATAAAAATATTTATTCTATTATAAAAATATTATTTTATTATAAAAATAATAACCATATTTATAAAAACTAATTATTATATAAAGAATAGTGAGAGTAAAAAAAGAGAAAAAAATTATATGGTTTTCCGTGGACCATAATGGAATTAGATATCCATCCACACCACAAAATAATTTTTTAAAAAAATTTCTCTAAAATTTAAACATTATTTTTATTTATATATAAATCGCAATTTGATTTTTTAATTTTAACTAAAATTGGTGTTGTTTTTATAATTATTTAAAATAACTAAAAATAATAGTTAAGTAAAAATAGTTAATTTTTATTGACTAAGAAAAATAAAACAAATTGATTTTTATTTATAAATAATTAAAGATATATTTTCATTAAATTAAAATTAAAATATTTCATATTTAAACAACATTATTTAACTAAATTGATAATTATTAATTATTAAATTCATAAATATACACGCTGGAAAATATTAATATGAGAGGTTTTTTTTATTTTTTTTATTTTTTTCCAGTGAGGAAAGGGTGAAGAGCTTCAATTTTCCCTTCATTTTCCCGGAGAATGGGGAAGAAACAGCGAACGGAATTGAGAAACAGAGAAGCGAAGAAAAATCAACAAAAGAAAGATTGGATCCTCAACTCTGTTCTCGCAAATTGAACTATTCTTTCTTAAATCTCAAAAGATTAGATCCTCAACTCCATTCTCGCAAATTGAACTATTCTTTCTTAAATCTCGAAAGCTAATCTCCTCGTCGCTCTGTTCTCTGAGGATATACATCATTTTCAATCTTCAAGTTTCGCATCCTAACCTGATACCATTTTGGACGATACCCTTTTGATTTCCCAAAAAATACCATCATTTCACCATTTCAAATGGTTTGGGATTGTTGATTTGAGAGATTCAGATGGAAAGCAATAGGTGGAATGAGCATAATCGGAATTACGATCAGTTTTTGTTTGATTATGATGGCGCTTTAGATCGATGCGTACCCAATAGAGAGCATAACCCACGCAGGACTTGTTCTGGACCGATTCTTCCCAATTCATCTCCTCCAAGAGTTGGCTACATCGAACACCCTGTTTCCAAATTGGACACTCTTGCTGGCATCGCAATCAAGTACGGTGTTGAGGTACGTCTTCCAATAAATTTCTTATTCATTTCTCTCTGTTATATATCAATCTGATTCTGATTGTTTAGAAAGTATTAGAATTTGTTTCCTACTTTCCTTTCGTCCTGGTGCGCCGTGGGTTTATTTTGGTAGTTGACGTTTAAACGGTAATATGTGAATCAAACCCCATATGGGCATGTCTTCTAGCTGTTATGGGTACATTCTCTTTCCAATATCGTCCAAAATGTTTTGGGTTCAAAATTTGTTTCTATAAAAGGAAAAATCTAACTAAAAGGCAACACAGGAAGAATAAACGCGACAGATATTAATAAGATGAGAAAGTCAATGTACCTAATTTATGTAAAAAAATTTCATGCTCCGCTAATGTAATATGATATCCGTTTTTGAGAGGTTGAAGTATCGATATCATTGTTGATTAAACGCTTCCTTCTTTCAGAAAAGATAAAAAATTGTTCTAAATCCTAAGTTCCGCTTTCTCTTTTAATTTGAGTCTCATAATAAAGTCGTATTTTCCTAAACTTTTTTGCTTTCGAAAATTGTAGGTGTCGGACATTAAAAAAATGAATGGCCTTGTTACAGACCTACAGATGTTTGCTCTTAAGACTCTCCACATCCCACTACCTGGAAGACACCCTCCATCAGATGGTTCCACTACTACTGGGTATGTATGTCTATTGAATTGAGGAACAATGCTAAATACAAGAAGCTAAGACTTGACTATTTTTCTTTTTATTTATTGAGAGATTGGAAATAAGTTACTTGTCTAATACGGGGAAACACTTGATGGTTTTCCTTAAAATGGAGCTAGGTAGGAGTTTGATACGTTGAGCTTAGTCCATGTCAAAACACTCAACTAACTTCCTTGTTCTGTTTTGGTTAAATGTGTCTGTTGGTGCATCAACATGTTTGCACATACAAACAAGAATATAAAATTGAAGCTGAGAAATGTTTTCTTCTGTTTTGGTTAAATGCGTATGTTGATGCATCAACATGTTTGCACATACAAACAGAATATAAAATTGAAGCTGAGAAATGTTTCTAGAATTAAATGCTATGGTATAATTCTTAAAAAGTGAAATTTAAAATAAAATTTCCTTGGTATTATAGTGGAAAAATCGATATTCTTGAAAGTAGCAAGTTCTAATTGGAAAAGATTACCGCACACACTAGAAAAAGGGTAAATGGAGAGAAGGAAAGAAGAGGGTAAAAGAGAGGTATCACATACATTACAGATTTTCCTTTTTTTTTTTATGTTCTAGCTGTTATTTTTATTATCATTTGGCCAAACTCTTCTATCATTATAAATCATAGAGCTGTCTTTTTCTTTGTTCCAAATCCTGTTTTGTATTCATCATTTTCAGTCCTCCAAACTGGTAGTAGACCAACATAACATTTAACTTATGTATCGCTGTTCATCATGATTGGAATTTAGAGGTCTAGATATCTGATAACCATGATAATGATTTCATCAATATGCTTTATATTTCGGCGGCAGTTTAGTATAGGTAGGTAGTGATGCCAGTTGAAGTGTTCGGCTGTCATTTGTCCAACAGGTCTAATTTGGATTTAGGTGCAAGAATTGTTATGAAGATGCACATGATGAAGTGAGGTAATGATTGTGGCAGTAGGGATTGCATTCAATGTAGCAATGGTAAAACAAGGTGTTGATAGTAGTGGACTTTGGACATTCCAATCATGGAGATGATGAAGAGTCATGGTCATTGGTGCAGTAGTGAGTACTGCCTAATGATCCTCACAAATATATTTCTGTTTCATGAATGGTGCTTTTGAATGAAGCAGCCTTGCATACAAAGGCAATGCTTTTGAAGAATATGCGCTGAAGCAATTGTGCTGAAATTAGTAACCTCTGGGCTGCATAATAACTATGGTTATAACCTGTCATATCAGATACCTTGCATTAAATTTCTTGCATAGAAGTTCCTACAGGTTATAACCTAAGAAGATAAATCAGGCTTATATAGAAACTTGAAAAATCTTGTAATACAAGTAAATAGATTTTATCGTTTACACCTCTGGAAAACAAGAAATTTTTTTTAATGTACCCTAAAAGTATAAATTGCTGTACAGAAATTCTTATAATTGCTTCTGAGTGATTTCTTTTCTACTTGAATATAATACACTGATGGCCATGAATGGTGTATCTGCAGACACAGTAGCTCTGGCCACTGTACACCCGATAAAGTGCACCATGAACTGTTTGAATCACTCCATTCTTTGAGAATGAAGTCTTCCCAGCAGAAGGTCTCCCCAGCCATGAGCTCTTTGCAAGGTTTCTATAGACTTAAACCAACGGATAAGACAACCAGATCTGAAGGCTTTGATATGGCAGTGTATAGAAAAGGGGCTTCTAATTATTCAGAAAATGGTTCATTCTCCAGGAACTCACCTATGTCCTTCCGACCTCTGAGTCTTCATCGAAAATCTAGAAGTTTGGTTGACGTAATTTTGAATGAAATTGAGGAAAGGTCTGATATAGTGCCTGCTGCAGAAGCAAAGGAAATTGACTCCGATAAAAGGAATGATAAACTTGTCAGGAGGCGTCAAAAATCTGAAGTGGACTTTCCTACACCAGAGTTGCTCTTGAGGGAGGATAATATCAGCAGTGGTGGGATTTCATCAATAACAGGAAAGGGCTTAGCTCAGAGACAGAAAGCAGCAAGCCGAACTGCATCAATAACTGAATCTGAAGCAAGTGGCTTATATCCTGTGCCAATAGGTTTGGAGGATGCCTTTCTAACTGATGGGCCATTTGGTGTGAAGAAATCAATAAGCACGCCATGTTTACAAGATCAGGATAACAGCTGCTCCTCATCCATCTGGCCAACCTCAAGGTGGAGTTTGAAACCGGATTTACAGGCCTTTTCAACTGCAGCCATTGGAAAACCAGTGTTTGATGGCTTGCCCAAGCCTATAGCTGGTCGAAGAAAAGCTGCACTTGATTGATACATTGTACTTAATCACAACAATTTTGATCCTTTTATCAGGCTATCCAATTATAAGCGGTTGCGCCAATGGATAGATTGGAGGAGGTAGAACTCAATGTTTTAAAGAATCAAATATCACATTTTATTAATCTTTAAATGGGTGCATTGTTTTTACCCTAAGATCATTTCAGTTATTTTTTAATCTGTCCCGGATTGAAAGGATCAGCTTCCCCAACTTTGTGTTCGAATATATGGGCGTCAAATTCTTACATGGTGCTTTATGGGCATCAAATTCTGATATGTTGCCATGCACTTTTTATTTTTTTTTTATAAAAAATAATTATTCAGTTATAAAAGATAATTATTTTGTTATAAAATATTATTATTTAGTTATAAAAGGTGATTATTGTGTTAAAATTAGGGGAGTTAATTATGACTGACTTAATCCGGTTGGCCCTTGTCGAACCGGGCCAAAAAAATTATTTTTTTTAAAAGGGTCTATAAAATTTAACCTGGTTTTAATTTTATAGGGTTATAGAATTAAACAGACAATCAAATGAAATTTTTTTTAAAAAAATTATAAAATTTTATAATAAAACCAAATATAAACTATAAATCAATCATCTTCAATAATTATGTAAAATGTTTATATATAACAAAATATCATTAATCCATCATAAACTAAACATTTATAAAGATAATAATATGAAATTAAAGCTAAAAAGATTAATCAATAATCATAGATAATTATATTTGAATTTTATTTAGATAAATTTAATACAATTATTGAGTTGTCATCTTCTTTTTCATTTATAAAGCATAGAAATTTAGAATGTAAAAATTAAAAAAAAATAGTTTAAGTATAAAATATATATATAAGCTCAATCTAATATGTTATGAGTTAATTTTTGATGGGCAAGTCTTAAATTAATAGGACCAAAAAGGGTCCAATTTTTTAACTTAAAATTTGTCCTAACATTAAGGGTTAAGGTTGATTCGTTGGACTCTACCCTAATTGATATCCATAAATAAAATCATAACATAATAATCACTTTTTATAATTAAATTATTTTTTATAAAGGAAAAAAAAGGATGAACAGTGCATGACAACATATAAGAATTTTGTCTATGGGATACCATGTGAAAATTTGGTACTGACTTGCCATGTTAGTGGGCTAATCCCCCTTTTTTTTAACATATATTGATTATCATAAATATATTTTAATATTTTAACTTTTTTTTATTTTAATTTTAATTATTAGAATATTAAAATACATGAAAATTTTTAAAAAAAAGTAAAACTCTCATTTATATTATTATATATGATTTTGAAACTATTTGATATTTTTTGTTTAATAAAACCATTTTATAAAAAGTGTTAAAGTAATAAATAATGTTTTTAAATTTTAAGAAAATGAAATGGTGAGATAATATTATTTATTGTTATAATTAAAAAATACTAGTAAATGGAACTAACGCAACTGAACTGTATAATAATCAGTTATATATGGCATTGCATTATTCTCACTGTGATTTCAGTACCTCGTCAATTAGTTGTTAACAAATTATTCAAACAAACTATAACTTAATTAATAAGTGATCAAACCTCAAGAATACTATATTTTTATTTGTTGCCCTAATCAGATCACTCACGTAGAAATTAGTACTATAATATTTCCAAACTCAACTTCTCATAAATACAATCCAACAAATAATATTAATTAATAGATATTTATTCATTATGATAATTTTTATTTTAAAATTAAAATAATTTATAAATTTTTTTTCCATTAATATAATTGGATAAAATTTGGAACACTGACAGAACTTCTTTGATAGTTAGGGGGTGACAATAAAAAACAGTTTTATATATACTTCTTTTTTTTTTTGTCCCTCTATAAATAGTTTTTTATGTAAATAATTTAAAAATTTTTTTTTGCCCCTTCAAACATTTTGTTCAAATCTGTCTCTTATTTGGAGTAAATTATTGATACAAAATTGGTATAAAATAAAAAAATAATTATTAACTTGACATAAAAGTATGAAACTAATTAATTATATATAATATTATAGGTTAAAAAATTACCAACTTAATAACAACCAATTAAAAAAAAGGAGGAAGAAGAAAAAAGAAGAGAAAAAGATGATGTGCTAATTTATCCTTATCATGGTAGGCATGTGAAATTTTTAATAATATCAAGTTTATTAAGTTTAGTTAAGTATCACAATATACATATAAATTACCAAATTAATAACAAATAATTAACATATATTTTTTAACTAAGATTTATTGAATTTAATATTAAAAAATTTTATAAGTATTTATTTGTAATAATATATTTATAAAAACAAATAATTATATAATGTAATTATATTAGTATAAGTAGGAAGAGAAGATATTAAATGACCAGAAAGAAAATAAATTAATTTTTAATTTTTGGTTTAAGAAAAAACATAAAACTAATATTTAAAGTATAAAATAAAAGACGGACTAACCCGCTCCCAACCCTTTCCACCAACAGGCCAGCCAACTAAAATGGGGGTTGAAAGACATATAATCTAACCCATTCAAAATGATAATTTGGATGAGTTTAACCCGCTTTAACAACTTTACCTATTGAATACCAACAAATAATTTTTTCAAAATGCTATTACAAAAAATTATATAATATTTATTTTAATATATTGAATTTAATAAATAATTTAATATTATATTAGTAATATAAGACATAATCTTTATAATATTATCCTAACAGGTTTTGTACACAGACGAAAAGGAAAAATAAATTCCTAATGGCGAAAACGAACACACGTGGAGAAATAATTTTTTATATGGGATGATTTGAATATATTTTTTAAAAATTATAATATTGGGGTAAAAAGCCTTTATTTTAATATATATATATATATATATATAACACAAATAAAAAAGGAGAGACGTTTATATACAACATATATTTCAAAATATATATATATATATATATACCACGAGAATTTTTGTTGGTATTAAAAATAAATAATAACTAATAAACTTTTATAATTTCAAATTTTATTATTAAAAGAATTTATAATTAATATATATGAGTATTTAATAAAAATGTCAATCAATGTGAGTCGTCATTATTAATGATAATAAACGTTGCATTTTTTTTATAAAATTTTTAGTAAATTATATTATATTACCATTACTCTAAAAATTTATAATTAACATATACAATGATCAGATTTAGAACCTGAATTGTCATTGGTATTGACAACACACGTTAAATTTTATATTTTTCAAAAAATTTCGTTTATAATTTGTTTATGTTTATAGAATTGAATTATTTATTTATAAAAGTTTCGTATTAATAAAAATGAGTTGTTTTTATATTAAAAAATTTATATAATAATTATTTCAAAATTGAAAGCATTATTCTTTTTATAATTTATAATCTTATAATTTTTTCATTCAACTTCAAATTAATTTTCTTATGTTTTTGGAAAATTCACACTTTACCACATATATCTTTATTTATTATTGTAATATTTTTCATAATCTATTATTGTATTACATTGTCCACTCAATTACTATAATTTAATCAAATTACACCTTACCATTTAATTGACTATTAACTTTAACAATTTTAATTAAACTTAATTACATTTTTTGTCATCTTATTATACAAAAGAGTTTCAATTTGATCCATCAATTTAACTTTTATAACAGTTAACTATTTTACATAACTTAATTGTTTTACACATACAAATACACATAAGCCAACAATAATTTTCACATCACATTTCTTACTCAATCTCCTTTTATCTTTTTCCCAAATCAATTGCCCTGCCTCTCCTCCATACTCCTTGATTCTCCTGCAAACTCAATACACTATATCTATAGCATAATGTAATCATTCCAATTAAGAAAAACAAATCAACGCAATGTGTTACAATTAAAAGCCAATAATAATATAACAACTAATTCATTATGGACATTTTATATAATTAAAAAATTACTATCAATTATTTAATAAATTTAGATAATAGGATAAATTACAAACAACCTCTTATAAATTTGCTCTTAGAACTTAGAAGTAAAGATGTGAGTTAAAAATATAACTTTTTAATATTATAAAAAAATTTAAATTATTAACAAACTATATCATAATTTGTCTAATATAAAAATAACTCATTTTTAATTAATATGAAATTTTTATAAATAAATATTTCAAATTTATAAAAATAGAAAAAGTATGAAACTTTTTTTGAAAATACAAAATTTATCATGATTCTTTCGTTAATTATTCCATTGTCACCAGATTTGTATTTATAATTATATATTAATTTTAAATTTTTATAATAAAATTTAAAACCTTAAATTTTTATAAAAATAAATGCAACGTAAATTTTCATTGTGTCAATGTTAAATATTATACATTAATTATAAATGCTTTGAATAAAATTTTAAATTATAAAAGTTTATTAATTATTATTATTTATAATATCAACAAATTTTCATAATATATACACAAATTTTAAAATATGTTATATATATATATATATATATAAAATAAAAAATTGTTTTAAAAATGATATAAAAAGAAAAAAAAGTGTTGAACTACAAACTTTTAGCTCTCGCCATCCAGCATGCATGTCAAGCTAGCCACTTTCGAGAAAATGTCTAACACAAACATAGTACTACGATGACTCTTCTCTTGACACGTAGAGTTGTTTTTCACGTGAGATGCCAACCTGAAACACTGAAAGAAACCAAGGGAAAATGGGAAATTGACGACTCAAGGGACGACGAGAGGTAGAGCACTAGCCCTTTAGCCCCGTAACCTCCATCGAGACGCCTGCGACTGGCACGTATATTGGCTGGCTCCTCTTCTTCATCCAGTTCAGAGGAAAACCCTAAACCCCCGGCTTCTCTTCTCCGTCAAGTTCAGAGGAGAACCCTAAACCCAAATATTGAAATAGTAACATTATTAGCTTTTCCATCTATCTTCTTTTCTCCTCTCTAAATAAATATCTTCACATACATATAAATATCTTCTTTTCTCCTCTATAACTCTTTCTACCGTTTTAAGAAGTGAATGAGTTCAAGGTTGCTTACAAGTTGCAACACAGCCAAACAGAGGTACTAAAACAGAGGATAAGAAGCATCATTCTTTGCTCTCTTGGTATTCTACCTGAACTCGATGGAGAAGAGGAATCTATTAGTATACACGGTATTCGCCGACGTATCGATGGTGATTGCATGGTTTGAGGGTTGCGTGGACAGAGCATGATCCCTTGAACACTGAAGGAAGGAAGTTGTAGTACTGTACTGCTACACTGAGCGTTTTCCCGCCCTCTGTTCCCTTGGTTTCCTTCAGTGTTCCAGTCAGCATCTCACGTGGAAAATAGCTCCACCTGTCAAGAGAAGAGCCACTATCCTATGGTGGTGCTAGACATTTTTGCCACTTTCAAAGGCGAGATGTTATCTGAATATGCTATGCGAGTAAATAAGATTTAAAGGGTATTTGTTTGGAAAATAATTTTCCCAAAGGTGCCAGTACGGTTAAAAAGGTGTACACTTCATTCTATTCGAAAGATAAATTGTCTAATTTATCCTTAGGCCTTAACTTCATCTCTGCAATTCTAATGGGTTTTAGAGGAGGCCCTCATTCTTCTACTTCATCTTCTCTTAACCAATTCTTCAACTTCAAATCAATTCGAATGAAGGAGGCGAGTTTTGGAGCTTTGGGTAGTCTCTGTCATTTTCTTTCTCCCTAATCGAATTAGTTCATTGGGCTATTTGAATTGAAAATGAAAGGTTGGAACTTTCATAAGTCCCAAGTCTGACGATTAAAAGACTTAGATTAGTGGGCTATATGAATTGAAAATATCAAAGCTTCATAATTTTATCTCATCAAATTTATCCTTAAAAAAATTTGTTGTTATGATGATTGGAGAATTTTTGAGAGTTGATCAAGGAGGGAGAGAAAGAGAAAGAGGAAGGACAGAGATGAGGAAGAGATAAAGGTGGAGAGAAAGTAAAGGAAGACGTGGAGAGTTGGTGACAAAGGGTGGAATTGATAAAGGAAGAGAGAGAAAATGGGTATGCTGTATTAAATCTACGCCCATGTTATTTCCATACTTTCGTATTCTACACTCCATTCACATTCTCTTCTTCTGTCTCTTTCTGCCATCTCTTCTGTCTCTCTTTTCTCTCTCTTCTCTCCTCACTTTTCACTGAAAGTATGGAAGATGTAAAGAGGTGTGAAAATATAATTTCTGTTAAATTTATTATTTCTATACCTTATTTTTCCACACCCCTCTCACACTTTATTTTTTAATATTATTTTTGTTCACTTGGCTGCTAGCTCATTTTCTCTCTTCCCTCTTCCCTCTTTTCATTTCTTTTCATTTTGCCGATGCCAAGCTAGCCCTCCTTCCTAGAGATTTTTGAT